>JAPDOI010001143.1:0-218718 GCA_029168955.1 Aplectana chamaeleonis
ATAACAAATACAGTCCACCACAAACTGAAAAAGGCGGTGATGCGGTTGCGGTAGACGCACTCAAGCCCCTTCCACAGTTTGCCGGACGATGCCGTTCGACACGTTATAGTACAGGGCTGCGACATCATTGAGTGGCGGAGGGCGACGCCGAATGACCGACGTCGCAACGCGGCGTTCAACGTCCTCAGATAAAAACAGCACACTTACCACCTGCCAAGTCGGCCTAGTCGACTTCGCGCGGCCCCAATTTTGTGGGCGTGGCACAGCGCCCCACTTACTGCGGAGAGAGAGGCTTTCCCGTCTTTCCGCGGAGTGTCGGCGGGCAGTCGGCTATTCCTGGGGGTCATCGAACACTCAGTCATCGATTCCCGTTTTGATATCATCACGTAACACCACCCGCAATTAGAGTGGAGCCAATGAATCGATTAAGCTGAGCAGAGCGGCAACGCTGTGTTGAGACTCTTTCCAAAACCCGCGCTCTGTGCGACGCTATCTTGGGCAGGTGAACCACTGTCCGTTCAGAACGCAGCATCTGCGAATGGGAAGGCCTGCGCCATGAAGCAGTGAGTGCGGAAGCTTACCTGTGAAGCTCACTCCCTTACTTGAAATCAAGAGCAGTTCAAGATGAAATGTCCAGGAGCGCATCGATCTTCCAAATTTTATCTTTAACAGATTTTTGCTTAAAGGGTGATTTTCAAATGTGCCGCAAACCGCTTCAGGATTGTCTTCTGTCAGGTAGTCAGATTAGCCGTAAGGCGGTGGCAGAAAGGGCCGCAGACTGCTTGTTCACCGTGCTCCGGAGCAGTCAACTGAAACGGCCCTGTCGACTGCCCGCAACCGATCTATTGGCCTTCCGCGGGAGGCCAGTTACGGGACGTCGGCTAGTGGTACCGCGGGAAGTGTGATGTCTCCTATCTGAGTCAAAGAAATTTCTCCGTTGATAGTGGGATGCTGACCCGCCATCATCGGATTTTGCTCTATCATCTCAGATGAGGAACATCACACTTCCATGATGCCACTAGCCGACGTCCGTAACCCTCCCGCAGAAGGCCGGTGTATCGGTCGCGGGCAGTCGAGCAGCGCTGTTTGTTGACTGCCCGTATACGGTGAACGCACTTTGCGGCCCTTCTGCCACCGCCTTACGGCTAATCTGATAGTGGACAGAAGACAGTTCTAAAACAGTTTGGCACGTTAAAAATCCTCTTTAGTGAGTCTCTCCTAACAAATTCGAAAAATCGCTCTGGGGATTTCATCTTGAACTCACATTTGATAAGTAAGAGTGAGCTTCTGCAGAAACTCTACACTCACTGTGCCACAGCCTTCCCGTTCGCAGATGCCATTAACGGACAGTGGTTCGCCTGCCCAAGGCCTCGGCGTCGCACATAGCGCGGGTTTTGGAAGAATCTGCAGCGTTCTCTGCTCGTCAATTGTTCATTGGCTCCCTCTGGTAGGTGGTGCAATGATGATATCAGAGTGGGAATCGATGGTGAGTGTTCGATGACCCCAGCGGCCGGCAAACTGCCCCGCCGACACTCCGCGGAAAGACGGTAAAGCCTCTGTCAGCAGGAAGTGGGGCGCTGTGCCACGCCACAAAGTGGGGCCGCGCGAGTCGACTGGCCCGACTTGGCCGGCGGAAGTGGGCTCAGATAGAGACATCACACTTCCCGCGGTACCACTAGCCAGGTCCTGCAACCTCCAAAGGCTAGCACTGTCGCAGTCGGTGTTGGTCGTTGACTGCCCGTATACGGTGAACACGCATTCTTTGCAATTCTTCTGCCACCGCCTTGGCGCTAAATCTGATGATGGACAGAAGACAATTCTAAAACAGTTTGCGGCACATTTAAAAATCACTCTTTAAGTAAAGAGTCTCTCCTAACAAAAATTCGAAAATCCGCTCCTGGGGATTTCATCTTGAACTGGACATTTGATAAGTAAGTGAGTGAGCTTTCTACGTGGGGAAGCCTCCCTACACTCACTGCTTCTTACAGCCTTCCCGTTCGCAGATGCCATTAACGGACAGTGGTTCGCCTGCCCAAGGCCTCGGCGTCGCACATATGCGGGTTTTGGAAAGAGTCTCAACACAGCGTTCTCTGCTCGTCAATTGTTCATTGGCTCCACTCTAGTGGGTGGTGCAATGATGATATCAGAGTGGGAATCGATGAGTGAGTGTTCGATGACCCCCAGCATTGAGCTGATCGCCCACGACACTCCGCGGAAAGACGGTAAAGCCTCTCTGTCAGCGGGAAGTGGGGCGCTGTGCCACGCCCACAAAATTGGGGCCGCGCGAAGTCGACTAGCCCGACTTGGCCGGCGGGAAGTGGGCTGTTTTTATCTGAGATAGGCCTGAGGGCGCCGCCTGCGGCGTCGGATAGCATTGCCCGATGTCGGACGGTAAAATAGCTGTAAAAGGGGCTTAAAGGCACAGGTTACCCAATGAATTAATTTTTACATTTCAAGCTTATCTTGGAGAGAGTCACACACTGATCAAAGTGGTATCTCCAGAATCGTCCAAGAACCCCATTGAACAGAGTTTTGGCTCTTCAAAGATGCCTAGATTTTGAGGGTCAAAAATTGGTGGACGAGTTGTCTCAGGTCTGTATTGCTCTTCACTCGCAAGCCAGGATAAGGAGACAGCCCGGCAGTGGACTGAAGAACGACGACTTGTTGAAATTCATTCATCCATCGAGCCGCTATCGAGTTCGAAAATCTTGTAGGGGGTCGAGCCTGTGGTGGTGAGCGAAGGGGGTCGGGCCTGTAGTGGTCGCTTATATCTCGGTTATTTGGAGGAATTGAGATCTCGCATTTGGCACGTGATATACAGGAGGGGTCTTCTCCACAATTACATGGAAATATCAAAATTCATATCTGAGGGTGTACTGTGCCTTTGAGCATTGGTTCGAATCTGCCGAGACATTCAAAATTGGTTTTGGTTTCCTCTTCTCTTTTTTTGTTTCCTTCAGGTTCATATTTGTTATATCCTATTGGGTGTTGCAGGTATAGGCTTCCTTTTGTGCGTGAAGGTAAATTGCATTTTTTCGGGGTGCAACATTCCTTTCAAAATTGCTCTAATAAACCTCAAAAAGTTGCTAAAAAGATCGCCGTTTTCAAAGGTTTCTTCACCGGGAGTGTAAGTGAGGCTCATTTAATGCTATCTTTGAATATTTTAACATTTTTTTCTCTCACAAATCCTGATTTAAATCACTGACTTACCTGAAAATCGCTTGGACTCTGTCCATATTGGTTTTAGACGATTTCAGAGATACCACTGTGATCAGCGTGTTACTCTCTTCAAGAACAGCCTAAAAACTTAAAAATTATTTCCTCGGTCTTCTGTGCCTTTAAGAAGCCGCGTTAGCCGTGGCGGCAAAATTATGGAAGGGGCGTTTGAGTAGCTTGCTGCCGATCTGAGAACTCGCTAGTGGCCGGGCAGACATCTAGCTAGTAGTTGAACAGAAAGCATGCCATAGTCTGCAAAGAGACGCTGCCTGGGCTGCAGGCCATGGGGAACTCCTCGCACGTCCAAAATTACCCTCCGGCGCCTTCAGAGTCCTGAAAGCTATCCATCGATTCCTATCTTGAGATCAAACAGAGGTCACCTTCAAGGATCGAACTCGAAAAGCCGACTGGGGCACGCGATGTGTTGTAGTTTCTTATACCTTTCGCTCAACTCGAGTACACACAACTCGAGTACGTGATCTCAGGCAAACTGGGGCGTCTACAACAGGTTGATAAGTTGTCATCTCATAAACCGCTCCCTGTTGACAAGTCAAATCGCGCGTATTGTCAGCCTGAGACCTGCCCGTTGCCCAGTGATGTCCGCCTGTTGTCGGGCTGTTGACAACTCGATGTGTCGCGTTTAGCGGCCTATTTAGCAGCAGTTCACATCCTACAGGACTGTTTCATCTAGCTTAGGTACTACTTTACATCAACACGTGTCGCGGTCGGCACACCGGGACCCGTCGCGGTCGTCATTCAGACACGTGTTGCGGTCGGCACTCCGATAGCGTTGCGGTCGGCATTCCGACACGCGTCGCGGCTCGGTCGCCCAGCCTCCACTGGGGTCACCACCGGATAGGCAGGACCTCCAGATGCTGGGCGGGGCCAATGTACCGCAAACTTCGGTAAATGAACCGGCTGCGCTCTTATCATTCACAGCATGGCTGAAAAATGCGTCGTATACTTCCCTTGTATCTAGAGCGTTAGCCGCGGCCGTAATTGCTGTGCAACAGCTCGACATCGACCAGAGCATAACTCACGGCCACGGGCCCGCCGAATATCGGCGCGTTGGCCAGCGGTGACTCATGGTGGGCGGATCAACTTGTTGTCGACGTCCCAGTTTTCCTGAGTAGAGCTTGTTTTTCTGCGAAACACACATACTTTGGCGAAGAATGAATGTTTCAAGAAGTCGGAATCGAGGAAAGGTGCTGTACAAATGAAGCATCAAGTGTTGCAACGCTTTGTCGCTCACCAAAACGTGTTGAAAAATCACGTTTGGTGGTGTACAACCATTTTGAAAACCCGTGGGAAACTGATAGCAGACTAAAGCTCTAATTTTTCTCCAAGCAAATGGATATGTGCGCGCAGGTGACTCATGGTGGGCGGATCAACCTGTTGTCGACGCCCCAGTTTGCCAGAGATACTGATACGGTGCAGGAGAAAACATAGGTAAGAGGAAGTTGCTTACATAATAGTCGTAAGTCTGGTGATACCTATCAATCATTACTATAGTAGAACATGTCTATTTTTAATTGTGCAATAGGAGTAATGGTGTTAGAATAGCTAGTAGCCGAACCTAAACCCTAAAGCTGTAAAGCTGTGGCCGGACCTCATCAGAATGTCGTTGTAACGTGAAATTTAGGGACAATAGCAACAGGAGCCGATTTCGCGGCTGGGCGGAACGGGAGAGGCCTCTTTGGCCACTAGTGTGGCATTGCTTGAGTGTAAGATATAACAATTTTTTTTACTATGAACATGATTTCGCCGCATCTAAATTGTGTTAGCATCCTCTCAATTTCCCGATCCACAAATTTGCAGAGAGAAGCCCGTTGGTTGCAAAATCTGCAGAACAAGGCGTTCTTTGAACATTTTCACAGCGATAGAATTCGAGCACGCTAATGCGACATGACCTTGCCTAACGAAGAACGACTCAAGTCGGTTCCACGTGTCAGACAAGATGTACTCTTCGGATTTCTCATAATACAGTCCAACCGCGTGGAAGAATGACGGTATCATGATACCGCCGTGTTGTAAGCAGGGCTGTGCGAAAATCTTTTCTAAGATTTTCGAAAACGGAAACGGAAAAAATGACTGAGAAACGTTGGGAACGGAAACGAAAAAGAGCAATAATAATCGTAGTATGATTCATTATTAAGTTTCTTTGCTGCTCATGGCTTGCAGGTGTACTTCGATAGCTTGTGATCTCAATTTACTCGCTTACTGTCGTGCCTACACAGTTCTTGTGACAAATATTTAGCTGAGGGATGCAGAGCGGGTGTCGGTGGTGTAATGGTAACACTCTCTCCCGGAGAGCGATGCAATGCAGGTCCGTGTTCAACTGAGCTACCTTGGAATATGAGACTGTTTTGGTTTTTACAAACTACTGTTCTACACAAGGTGCTTTTTAATTACTATGGCAAACTGGGGCGTCGACAACAGGTCGATCCGCCCACCATGAGTCACCGCTGGCCAACGCGCCGATGTTCGGCGGGGCCGTGGCCGCGAGTTATGCTCTCGTCGATGTCGAGCTGTTGCACAGCTAAAGCTCTAGATACAAGGGAAGTATACGACGCATTTTTCAGCCATGCTGTGAATGATGAAAGCGCAGCTGGTTCAATTACCCAAGTTTGCGGTACATTGGCCTCGGCCAGCATCTGGAGGTCCTGCCTATCCGGTGGTGACCCCAGTGGAGGCCGAGCGACCCAGCCGCGACGCGAGTTGGAGTGCCGATCGCGACGCGTGTCAGAGTGCCGACCGCGATGCGTGCAGGTGTGCCGACCGCGACGCGTGTCGGTAAAAAGTAGTACCTAAGCTAGATGAAACAGTCCTGTAAAATGTGAACTGCTGCTAAATAGGCCGCTAAACGCGACACATCAAGTTGTCGACAGCCCGACAACAGGCGGACGTCTCTGGGCAATGGGCAGATCTCAGGCTGACAATACGCGCGATTTGACTTGTCAACAGGGAGCGGTTTATGAGATGACAACTTATCAACCTGTTGTCGGCGCCCCAGTTTGCCTGAGTATGTGGAAATCTCAGATATATTCTCTGAGCTTGGGCTGCGCCTTTAACGCCATGCATAACAAAGCAGGATGATCCTGAACTCGAGAACTAAGCGAGAACATCTGCATTTGTCAGGTTCTCGATAGGCACAGAAGTGAGTTATGAAATTTTGTGCGGATTAAGGGAAAGGAATGACGTAAACATTTGGGTTTCCAGCCGCACGAAAAAAATCTTAGAAGGTTGCTCTTATTGAAGATTTCTATTTGCTTTTTTGGATAATTCTATTAGTTTTTGTGAAGCATATTTGATGGAAAACGAGAAGGAGTAGTAGCCAATAAGTCATTTAAGTCGTTCTGATCTACTTTCAAATTTTGACGTTTCTTTCGAATTTCGTATTGCAGCCTTCAAGTCATGTGACTGTTCAAAGCAATAAGCTTTTGATGTTGATTCCAATTATCTCTTCAGATTTCCAAATATGTATGTCACCTCGAACTGAGTTGCTCCTATCATGCCCTCTCCCTACCTCTGAGCAGTCTAGTACTGCTGAAAACCGGAAAAAGACGGCTTCCATGGGGTCGAAAGATGTTTCAGAAAACCTTCCTTATCGAATTTGCGACCACTTCCGCCGATGTCTGGCCTAAGGGATAGTAACGCTGACCCGCGGTTTTCCCTCTGTCAACAAATTTCGGGCGTTGTCATCTCAAGACACGCTGCTTGCTGTTGCTGTCCAGCTCTGTCACAGGAAGTGACCTCTTCCCCATTCAAACTTCTTGTAAAATCCTACAGTCGCTCTAGCCATCCCTTTTTTGACTGACAATTGTTCTCAAGCCAGTTGTGCACAGAAAATGTCGCATGAGTACAACACCAGCAGAAACCAGTCATATGCCTGTTAACGACCTCACTATGGGGGTAGTTACTTGCGCGAGCTCAGTCATTCACAACAGGATGTCTTCCATCTGATTAGATCTATCCATCTACTTTTGCTGGTTGGGTATTCGATTCTCAACAGCATTTCTTCTCTGCTGTTTGCTATGAACTCGAATCGCTCCCTTCGTCATGCACTTCCAATCACGACCACCACTATTTTCGCCCTCTTATGGGTCGAACGCTCCCTATTCGCTGGGAATTTTCGTTTTCCTATTTGTTTCCGAACATTTCACTCGTTTGAAAGCTCCAATCAACTCATTGCATAAGCGGATCCAGAGAAGAGAAAGCTTCGTGAGGAAGAGAAAGCCTCGAAAGGTTTTCCTCGCTTATTAATCCATCTCAGAATGTTCCCTCGTTTTGAAAGCGCTATAGGAAAAACCGTTCTCACAATACCTTCATGATTTCTAAGAAGAGAATAACCAATTGCGCTGAAGAGATAAATTTCCCAGTTCGAACCTGAAGCGTGAATCACGATATTCATCAGTGCAACATGCGTTTAGAAGAGGAAACAGATCTATGACAAGCTTTGATATCTTTAGTGTCGAATGAGCTCTTGTTAAGCCTTCTGTTGTTAAGAAAAAACGGTTTGAATACACTGTAAATATGAATTTGAATATCGCGCCAAAATCGCTTTTGAAGTTTTTCTGCACTTGGAGACCTGGGGTGCGTTCCAAGAACATTCCCATGGGAAAACGCTTCCATCGAAACGTAGCTACGGCGACGTGGGAGCAATTTTAAGTTATGATTCGTAGAAAAGGGGAGCGAATTTGTCCATGGAAAGGCTATTTGCCCTCCCACGGTGTCATGGGAGCAGATTACTTCGGAACTCGTCCGCGCGGCGCTGTCCGATCTCGTCCGCGGCCAGCCGTCCGAACTCGTCCGCCGGGGTCCTCGATAAAATTGAGGCTACAATCGGTGGCTTTTCCAAGTAACCGACCGTGTTGTGAGGGTTACCGCCGTGAATACATGAGAAATGATGGAAAAGAACTTTACGGGAAATATCTCCTGATTGTTTTATCTTTCAACATATCCTTTGTGCGACTCAATATTTTTTTCTGTATATTTAAGATGTGAGTACTTCTACACTGTGTTTACGCTCAAAATAATTTCTGTCAGTCGATTCCGGTCTTTGAACGACGGTGTTTGATGTTGGTCTGAACAAAAATTTTCATTCAGATATGACGGTAACAGCATTAAAATGCAACTAAAATGAAATAGTTTGACAGCGTTCTCGATAATATATAGGTTCATTTATGAAGTGAGGAAACGGCATGTATGTACCAGGTTGTTCAATAAGTTTTGTCGTTCGATAAGAAAAACACAATTCTATGGTTCAAACTGCACTTTATTATTCAGTATAATCTCCCTGAACATTAATACACTTGCTCCAACGATCCTCCAATCTGTGGATCCCATCCCTGAAGTGAGAATCCGGAAGGCCTGCAAAATACGCTTCAACAGCCGTTATGACCTCTTCATTTGATGAAAAACGCTTGCCACGCATAAATTTTTTCCATTGCTGAAACACGGCAACACTCAATGGCTTGTAAACAAAGAATGAATTGACAGATTAAAATGAAACTTCACATACGTTCATATGAAGAGTGTACCAACAAAACAAAAAAATTTGGGCTAGTAGCCACATCCTCTCTTATCGAGCGACAAAACTTATTGAACAATCTGGTAATGAAGTGATTTCGTTCCATTTTCTGATATTAGGTACATGGGCTGCTTATACAACGATTCCCAGGTTTCTTTTTTATGGTGGTTCTTACAGTAGATTCCTAATTTTCGTTTTTCTATGTTTTCGAAGGATCATTACGAGGCAGCTCGATGGTTCCCGCACTCTTCCTTTAAAAAATATGTGTCATCCGATACTGGATTCAATTCATTTAACAAAACTGATTGCATAGAATATCGAGGGGTTGACTGATTTCGAAGCGGTTTTGATTGAGTTGGTATTTTTTCCTTGACTTGACAGTCATAAAAACATCGCATCAACAATTTAGGTCTGTATGTGTCCAGATAAGATTCCACTAGAAGTCCACTATTGCAAACGAAAACATTTTGTTAGTTTCATGCGCTGGTAGAGATTCATTAACTAAACCAGGTGCAATTACAAAAAAAACATTCTATTTTGAAGGCCTCCTTAATTACTAATGCCTACCCGAAAGCTGGTATTTCCCGATACATTATCTACCAGTGATAAGTCAGTGTTCATATCCTGTGCTCGAGCACCTTCCCTTAATGTCAATGTATTTCGGCGATTTGCGTGGCGGACGAGTTCGGACGCCAGGCGGACACGTTCGGACATCGCGCCGCGGACGAGATCAGACGGTGCTGGCCGGACGAGTTCCGACGCAACCGTGGAAGCATTCTTGGAACGCACCCCTGGTCACTGCCACTATTGAAGTTTTCTTGCATGTGAAGTTTGATCCATAATTCCTTTTATGTTCTTTGACGGTCGCATTAACATTTTATGATAAAGTGCTAGATGCACGAACCAGAAGTGCTAGATGATCGACCCCACGGCAGTTTTTTGGAGGTCATAACATTTTAGGGGCTCATTTACAGAGTCCCAAGTTTCGCGTTCATGTCAGATAGCCCGAATTGTTCGGTTGTACGCGAAGAATTTTAAGTGATTACCAGCGCTCACGATGCCTTTTAGTTCCTCCTCAACCTCTTTACACTGTGAGTGCGGTGCCGCGTTTTCCCTTCACTGTGCTCCAACTCCTACTAGTGCAGAATCATCGTTTTTGACTTGAGGTGTGCCTGATAAGCAAGGAAACTTGCTCTGAATGATTCTCCTTTAGGCGTTTTCACAGTTCACTGTTGGTACGATTCTCAATTATTTTTTAATTGAAGGTTTCAAAATTTTACCTATGTTGTATTCTTCATTCTGCTGCCGTTTTTATAACTTCTTTCCTCTTCTCTTCCCTCGAATACCAATTTCTTTTCAAAGCACTCAAATTCCAACCTACAGCAGTTATTCGCCTACTATACAGAGTTAAAGGCAGGGTTTACAATGAAAACTGTTGTTGATCCTGTGAAAATGTAGATCAGACCTTCAATATTGTGAAAAGCAGAAAAAAAGCTTTAAAAATGCCTGTAAACAAGGGGAAAAGGAAAATCAGTGTTGTCGCCCCCCAAAAAGACGAGATGATGATTAAAGGCAGTGGTCGCGATAAAATTTGCTTGTCTTCTTTTCCTCTCTAAACCCTTCTCTGGCTAGTAGGACCTACAGGAAAAAATTGAGAAAAAAAAACTTTTTTTGGGACCAATTTCAAGCCTCAACTTTCCCATCTTGTGATGGTGGACGAGCCCACTCCACATCATCGACATCGATGATCTCTAATATCAAGAACATCAGCTGGCTTGAAAATAGAATTGAATCAATGAACAATAGCCTTCGGACTGACCTGCTCGAATGTTTCCGTCCTCATCGAGTTAGACATTGAATGAAGGGCCTGCTTTCATTGTTCAACTGTTTCAAGTAGGTAAATTTGCATTTGTTTCTGGCCGCGAACGTCAATGATTTTTGACTGCTCAACATGAGACTACGATCTTTTTGGGCACGAGTGCACCAATTAGCAAACTTAGGACGGTAATAACTCTATTTATAGCTCTCTTTTTGCCGCACAACCTTCGTGGCCTTCTAACCGTCTGCGTGTCAAGCTGATTTCTATGCTTTTCTCCACAACGTTTCTCCTCGCGACCACTGCCGGAGCTGGGGGAGGACGGAGTACGGGGTGGCGTCGGCGCCAGCCGGCTGGCAGCAGTGACCGATCTCGGCCGAGTCGCCCCAACAGCGAGATGGATGGCTCCCTCGCTCGTTGATTGGCGATCGACGGAGATCACGCACGTAAGTTCGGAGCCTGTGCGTGCAGTAATCGTTTCATTCTACAAAAAGGAAGACGACTTTCTCTATTAAAGCAAATGGATCATTGTGAATAGTATGAGTGTATATAGTACTAGTATTAGAGCTCCAGTAGTACGCAAAAGAGTAGAAATATTTGCACTCATGTCAGAATTTCGCCCACCCGGGGCTCCAACCCCTTGAAAAAATCGGAGAAAGCTTCGTACTCATGTCAGAAATTCGCTCACCCGGGGTTCCAACCCCTTGAAAGAATCGGAGAAAACTTCGCACTCATGTCAGAATTTCGCCCACCCGGGGCTCCAACCCCTTGAAAAAATCGGAGAAAACTTCGTACTCATGTCAGAATTTCGCCCACCCGGGGTTCCAACCCCTTGAAAAAATCGGAGAAAACTTCGCACTCATGTCAAAAACTCGCCCACCCGGGGTTCCAACCCCTTGAAAAAATCGACGAAACTCCGCACTCATGTCAAAAACTCGCCCACCCGGGGTTCCAACCCCTTGAAAATTTGGAGACTGTGTTCGCCCTAGAAAGTACTTCAACCCCTCAAAAAACTCGGGGGCTATTTGCTTTAATATAAGAAATCGTCACCCTATTTGTTTGAAAAAAAAACGATTGAGTTCCACTCACAGGCACTGATCTTTTGTGCGTGATCTCCTCCGATCGCCTTAACGAGCGAGCGAGCCATCGATCTCGCTGACGGGGCGACTCGGCCAAGAGCGCTCATTGCTGCCAGCCGGTTGGCGCCCACGCCACCCCGTACTCCGTCCTCCCCCTGTACCGGACCTATAAGAAAAAAACGCGAAAAAACCACTGTTTTGGGCTAAGTTTGAAGCCTGAACTTTCTTGTCTTTTGATGGTGGACGAGCCCACTCCACATCATCGGCATCGATGACCTCTTATATCAAGAACATCAGCTGGCTTGAAATTGAATTTCAATCAATGAACCTTCGGATTTATGTACACATCTAGTCAAAAACATTGACTGAAGTGCTTTCTTTCATTGCTCAACTGTTTTTATTAGGTAAATTTGCATTTATTTCTTCCTCTCAATGTCGATGATTTTTGACTGCTCGGCATGAGACTGCGATCTTTTTGGTCGGCGCTGTGCACGTGTGCACGAACTGGCTTCTTTTGGGCCCTAGAAACTCTAATTCTAGCCTGTTTTTCACCGCGCTACCTTCATAGTTTTTCAGCTGTTTTCGATCTAAGCTGATTTTTGTAGTTTTTTCAATAACGTTTTTCATCGTGACCATTGCCTTTAAAGGAAGTGTCCACGATCAAAACAGCCTTCGGATGTTCAAGGTAAATGGAATGACCCGAAGCTAAGTGCATCAGTAATGCTAAAAAACGACCGAAAACGAGTACAAGATAGCCGTATAGATCTCTAAACTTGAGTGTTCCACTAACGCGACACCCACTCGTTCAGCGGCTGCCGATAAAAGATTCCAACTGGAAACCGGACTATAAGAAGGCAATCAATTGTGAAATGGGGTAAGTTTTGTTGAGCGGGTGGAGTATAACCTCCTGGAAGTATGTTGTTACCCTAATAAATAAATAAATTCGGGTTTTAAATTGTTTACGGATCGGTAACGGTTGAGAGGAGTGGGCGTGGCGTGAACGGAACACTCAAGTTCAGGGCAGGCCGTATAGGGTAGTTCAGGCTCTTCTGTGCTTATTCTTAGCTATTTTTTGCGAATATGCTGGTGAAAATGGTCTCGGACCTCTCGACTTTCGACGAAAACTCGAAGGCTGATTTTATCGTGAACACTGCCTTTAAATTGCCAACACTCCATGAAAAGACAAATTCCTGATTTCAGTGGAATTCTGAAACTTCAGAGTTGCAGAAAGGAGTTGTTCTGGTTGTACATATGTACGTGACCTTTCATTGCTTCTACATATTTCCTGTTTGTAGCTCTTTGCTGTAGTTATCCAGGAATTGACCATCTGGAAGTCCTTTGTGTTTTGTTCGCCGTTTCGCTTTTTTCCGAGTACGCCAGACCATCTGAAACAAATGGTTATGCGGTCATACCTCAGAGAATCATTGCCGATTTTTTTGCGTTCACCCCCACGACTGAGGCGCTCGGAGAGATTGAAGCCATAGATATGCGACTTTTTTGAGTTAGGTGTTTCTGCCTGGAAAGGGTTGAGGAGCAGGCATGTGCGAAAAACTTTGAAACCGAAAAAACCGAAAAACGAAAAATTTTCGGTTTTGATTTCGAAAAATTCCGAAAAAAACCGAAAAAAATTGTCTTTTGAAACGTCTTATTTTCGTAATTGCATATCTTTGACTGGAAAAACGTGGCAACGTAATCGAAGTGCCTCGAATAATGACAGAATTGTGTTTTCTTGGTTACAATAAAGCATACCCAATCAACGTATCAATGTTAGGACTTTCACCCTTGTTGCACTGTCGAATCCTGACAAAATTCTTGCGCTGAACACCTTCTAAAATTCTTATTGTGAACTTTTTGCTTTGCTTAAAGCTGCGGTAGTTCTCTGCACAATCATGTCCACGCTTTTTCACGTTTTTGATCAAATCCGTGGGCTCGAAGGTCGTCCCTAACTTTATAAAAAAACGGAATTTGTAGAACTTGAAAATAGTGCGCAAGTTATTGATCAAAACGGAGCAAATGTTGTACAAAGACGAACATCATTAATTATTTCACACTCTTGCGTGAATTCCTTGTGCTGTCATGTTGAATTTCAGTCTGAGCGATTGCGTTGTGGTCAACAGTGACCAGTAGCGCAGTCTCTCTGCGCTATTGGATGTTAGGCTCCGTCCATACGTGGCGAGAGCGTGCGATTACGCAAAATCGATGGTCATCGTGGGCACACGATTCGCTAGCCGCTCACAGGCGCTCCTTCTCGCGCGCCCTCGCCCGCTCGCTTACGCCAGCGCCACGAAGCAAGCAGCGAGTTTCAAGCTTACTGCTCCATCACTAAAACAGGTGGCATTTAACCTCTATCAAAACCACTCCCCTCGTTTTTCATAATCCCACCACGGACGTTGAAAACCGTGGGAAATCGTCAGCCGTTGCGACGATTTCAGCGATTGACCGCCCGATCAAACGTTCTCAATCGAATCAACACGAGGCAGGGGTGTTTGCCTGTGTTAATTTGCAGGCAGCGTTGAGGAGCGTCGAGAGGCGCACAACAGCTGAAGCGCCCGCTCTCGCCACGTATGGACGCTGCCTTAATGGCCTGGACGCAACCACACGCATTGAGTCGTGGTGTCTACACATGGTTACGTTCAACCACTTTCGCTGAATGGAATTATGCATGATGCCGTTCGCCTAAGAAACCACTTCTTCGACACTGAGAGCATAGAATTTTTCCAGCCTATCATTTTACTGCGAAAAGTCATCGAGAATGATTATCGTGACTGCTGCCTTAGTACGGATTCAGGTTATCAGCTATGTGGAATCGATTAGCTTATTATAATGGTGATGTTTCCGCCTGTCGAATTTCATACTTTTGGTTCTTCGGAGGATTATTCCTGAAAGTTGTGGCCATGCTCAAAAGATGCGCCGCAGTCGTTTTAGTCGGCCGAAAATCAGCAAATCCAAGAAATGTTGACTCAATCAGTCCAATTTTTATCGAAAGTGATGTAGTACAAGGAACCGTTGTGTAATGGGCAGATCATACGTTAGCTTCTGCGCGAAATGAATCTGAAATCAAATCAAAGACTAGTGTAAACTCGCTGCAGACATCTGTAGGCAGCGAAGGATCGACTGCAAGTCGCATCACAACCGCAAATTTCAGACCGAAAAAAACCGAAAAAAATTTAAACTTTTTCGTTTTTTTTCGATATCGATTTTTTTCGCCAAAAGGCGAAAAACGAAAAAACCGAAAAATCGAAAAACGAAAAACGCACACCCCTGTTGAGGAGTCCAAAAGCCAGGTCAGCGCAGCACATACATAGTCCTTAGGAGTATTGTATACTTCGCCGCTGTGATGAGCGACAGGCATGCAATCTGGTACAATACGCAACGGGGCCCGCATCGGAGCAACGGCATCAGCCTTTGTAGGAACAGTTGTTGCGTGTCTGACGCAGCGACTTGTCGCTGAGGACTGACATACTCCAAGTGTACCGAAGCGTGTCTCTGCCACTGTCGCCGTCGCTGTGCAGCGCACTGCGACAGCGACAGGTTCAAATGGGAGAGAGTTCCGCGACTGGCGGTTGCTGTCGCTGTGCAGAGCGACGCGACCGTGTGTCGCAGATGTATTTCGTACCCTTTAGGTGTATGGTATACTTTTGCGACACACGGTCGCGTCGCTCTGCGCAGCGACAGCGACCGCCTCCCGCCCTTCAAATTTATCGCTGTTGCAGTGCACTGCACAGCGACAGCGACAGTGGTAGCGACAGGCTATGGCACATTTGCAGTATGTCAGCCCCCCACGACACGTCGCTGCGACCCACACGCGACATCTGTTCCTACGACGGCCGTTGTTGTTGCTTCGATGCGGGTCCCATCGCGCTTTGTGTTAGATTGCATGCCTGTCGCTCATTCCAGCGACAAAGTATACCATACCGCTTACGCAAAGTGGAAAGTAGGTGAAGCAAAGGCAGAGTAGGTGAAGCAAAGGCAGACAAAAGACTTTGAGGCCTAAAAAAAGCTCACAGTTCCTGTGTGAGTGAATAAACCTCCGAGACGTTCGCGGTTCCTTATCTTGGGATTGTTAGGGTGACTGTTACTGCTGACCTGGATTTCAAGAAGAAATTCATCAATTTTGAATTTTCTCTCAAGTTCTTACGTGTGCGGTTTATGGCTGATGCCATCTCAGCTGTCACTTACTGGCATCTCTCAGGAAACGGGCCCTAAATACGTCTCAAATAGTCCTAATTGACACATTCCAGGCGGGGAAAGAACGGGGCACTACATATGATTTGAGGCAACTGTTGTCGGTTGCATTAGTTCCAATGCGAAACTACAACGGAAGCGAATACTGTAGAATAAGGTGTTCCAATTAGTTCTCGCACACATCTCTTCTGATCAACTCCATTTCATCTGCTTTTCTCCCTGAAATATGTCTCATACTGTTCCACCTTCTGCTCTATATCATTTGAAGATGAGGAGTTGTTCGGATAAAACTTGGTTCTATGCAATGAATTTTATCGGGAATCCCCGTAGCTAAAGGAAATATCTTTGCAGTTATCTTCATCCGGCCGAAACCTACTCACGTTTTTGTATTTTCTATTTGTTTACTGATGATTTTCTTCATCTGCTAAAATCTGGTTCGATAATTCGAGTGGCTGAATGAAAGCTATTTATTTTACTTGGAGTCTGTGACCCTTTTTGCAAGGCATCTGGCTCCACCACAGCATGCTTAAAAATTTTTTCAAGTTCCTATGTACACGTCAGCGTTCATTCCCACCCAAAAAGTGCTGCAGCGCGGCGATTCAAGGTTTAACAGAAAACTCGTTAAACACAGTGTTCCCAATCCCAATAGTCTTCATTTTCGCGATTTTTTTCTGAACCGATTACTGCTAAAAGAAGAAATTTCAGCGCTAAGTTAGGGTCCAAATGAAAGAACTCGTAGAGCTGAAATGACGAAGAAATTGGGAAAAACGCGCCAGAAGTGCACGAAAAGCTGCACCTTGGCCCCAACCTCTTTATTTTCAGTAGAACTGTTTGTTGTGACAAAGAAATCCTTTAAAGGCACAGTCCAAGCTCAGGGACGAAATCTCAGATTCCCACATAAATGTGAAGTAGACCCACCCTATATAGCACCTCCCAGCCCACACTGGGAAGCCACTTTGGCACGCCCCTTTTTCGACCTTTCGAGCTCAATTCCGGCGAGATGAGCAATGATTTCCGGTGAATAACCCCGTTCTTCCCTTCATTCTCGGGTTCTCTCTCTATTCAGGTAGGTTCGCATAAATCGGTTGCAAATGACGGAAGTTACAAGCCTCGGACAACTCGTCCACAATGCTTCAGCAGCTCAATTTTTGAGGGGCCGTAACTCCGTTCCAATGGGGTCTTGTACGATTCCAGAGACATCATTGGAATCAGAACGGGGCAGTTTTCAAGATAGATGGGAAAACATGAAATCGTTTCTGAGGTTGGACTGTGCCTTTAAAGGCACAGTTCAACCTTAGAATCCGTTTTCTGTTTTTCTGTCTGACATGAGAACGGTCCCACGCTGATTCCAATTATATCTCTGGAATCGTTCGAGACCCCCTGGGAACGGAGTTACGGCCCCTCAAAAATTGAGCTGCCGAAGCATGGTGGACGAGTGGTCCGAGGCTTGTAACTTTCGTCTTTTGCAACCGCTGTATGCGAGATGGCCTGATTGAAGAGAGAGGCTGAGAATGAAGGGAACAACGGGACTTTCAATAGGGAAGCATCGTTCATCTCACCACTGGTGAGCTCGAAAGATCGTAAAAGGGGCGGGCCAAAGTGGCTTCCCGAGGTGGGCGCCCCAGGGTGGCTTCCTCCCATATCTCGCTTATTCGGTGGAACTGAGATCTCGCACTTGGCAAGTAGTATACGAGGTGGGTCTACTTCACAATTACGTCGAAATCTCCGATTTCGTCCCTGAGCTTGGACTGTACCTTCAGAATTCTTTGCTCTCTGTTGTCCCGTCTTTCATTTGGACCCTAACTAAGACTGTCTTGCATAATAGTACATATGTTATCAATTCTCGAATTCTATACCGGTCACCGTTTCTTTGGGATTTTAGTAACACTTGGTGGCCCTCGCATTATTTCAAATAGAAAACTCGGGAACGAAAATCATCGTGGACACTACCTATGGAGACGATCAAACCTTTCTTTCTGGCCTTCGCAACCATTTCAGCGCCTGAGAAATCCCCTAAGTCCTAGTTCTCAAAAACCGGACGCGAATGCTAACTAAAGGCAGAGTTCACGATAAGAAAACCGCATTATAGTTTTTGATGTTTTTGGATAAGTAAATCAATTAAGAAAAGGTTGATAGGGGAGAGTCCAAACAGAAAGCTCAAACACCGGATAAGAACTGTTAAAATGAATCTCTGAAAAAAACTATTGCGTCTGTTTGTGTGTTTCGGGAGACTGCGTACAACTCATCGCACCTCACGTCGGGGAAATGGTTTCGCGCCTCTGAATTCTTAGGTATGTGGATTTGTTTTCTGTTTCCTGTACCAAAAATTCTTTAAAACTAGGAGGGGCCAATTTGCATGCTGGGATGTTAGAACCTTTCGCGATGAAGAATATTCGAACATTCGGTGACGGTTCCTATGGTAAAACCGTAACGTCGTATAACAGGACAGCTGTTATAGGACGTGGGCGGTGTGGCTCATGAGATTTTTACCCACTTCCCGACCGTTTTTCGTCGCACTTCCGTTATTCTTTTTAAAAGGACCTAAAGCTTACGTTTTAGCCAAAAAAACTGGCAACTTTTTCATCGTGAACATTGTCTTTGAGGTCAACGTGTGAACAACGATGAACTGTTCCTTGTCCCGCCTTGGAATGTCTATCCATTTTTTTCTGAATGCCTAGCCGAAGTACAAACTTGTTGCAAACTAAAGATGAGGAAGACAACTGACTCCAAGCTTGCTGTTATCAGAACTAGCCGAACCGAACGGCAATTCGTGCGACAGCTAGCCCAGCTGAGTTCTGAACAGCTTCTTTCGTAAACAATTTTGTCATTGCAACTGAAACCAGTATATGTACGGAGCTATCCATCTTCCTTCTCTAGTTGACAGCCGGAACAATCGTATCCTTACAGCTGTAATTGTGCTTGTTGCGCATCGTCGCTTCAGTAACGATGAGGGGACGCGTTCGGGGAAGAACAAACAGCAAACGGCGTGCGCGACATGTTAGCACTTACGATTGGCCCGGTATCTCCAAGCAAAGAAGACCGAAACGCGCACGGACCATCGCCTGCTGACCATCCAACCGGCTGGCCACACATCACCTCCTTTGTGAAGCAGAAGCAGCCACGCTTGACATTTTTTCATACATGAGTGAACATGAGGTCATTTATTCGCCCGTGTTTGTTTACTATTACATCTGATACTTGAAAAAAAGTATTCAAACTGTTATTAGGAAGATTATTTTTCATTTTTGATGAAATATTTAGTTGATCAGAGATTTTTTTTATTTTTGACTGTTTCATTTTGTTTTAGCGCCAATTCACTTTTCCTCGACTTCATATGTGATTCATAGAAATATGTGTAGAATTATGAATAATTTCGGAATGCACTCAGTTTCTAAAAACTCTGACTTTGCATGAGTTACAGATATCCTCTGTAAAAGATAGTAATTACCACAGCCCGCCTAGAAATCATGAGAAGTTCCGCGTTATTGCAGCCTAGAATAGTTGTGGATAATAGGTCTGTAAGGTGCTCCATTGAACAAAAACTTCTACAAGGTCTATTGTTATATCTAATCTTGACCGCAAAGAAAAAAGCAAATAAATATGATTGTGATCAAACGAAAAAGGTGTGAAGCTCATTCATTTGCTTTTGAATTACAACAGTTCAAGGGAATCTGTACAGGTTGTTTTCTGGAATGTTTTCGAATAAAACACAACACTTTCTGAATTCGGCTGACCAATTCAGAGACTGGGAAGTAATTGTGCATATTAGCATTTCTATGCTTTACATTCAGCAGGGTTTTTGTCTGTCTCTCATCTCCTTTCACTCACCTTTTGAAATACTATCCTCACTCCTCTCAATTTCATTCTGTTACATGGTGATCTTTTGCAGCTCGTTCCGAACTTTACGTTTATTGGCAGCCGAATCGTTCCCATCTGAGCAAAACTCTCATCGCTCTCCACTGAGCGACCTTACACATGCTGATATGCTTCCTTCCTGTGATCCTGATGTCACAACTCTGCAGCAGTCTTGAACACTCAGGTCCAACGGCCTCAAGAAGGTCTCACTTAGATACCCAGTGGGGTGCGAAGGTTTGGCCAAAACACGAAAATTTTCGTCGTCTGAGGTACAGCTCATCGCGCCCTCTCCGGGATGGCGAGACCTGAGTGTCAAGGTGCTTTTTTTAGAACCTGAACCTTTGAACTAATAGTGAAATTCTAAAGACTGTATCTATCGCCGAAATTGCCTTCCAATTATTTGTGTGTGAGCTGCTCTTGTAGGTCGAGGGATCCACGTCGATTTCAAGCACTTCCTAGCCGTTTTTCATCGTTCTTTACTCTTTGCTCTCCCCAATTTTCTGGAATACGTTTCTAGAATATGCTGTTCGTTGAGGCCTCTTTCAAGGTATCCTATTATCCCAGCTAAATACAACGAAGTAGGGTGAAAAGGTGTGCCCAAAAAGCAGCACATTCTCAGGCATGAATTTCGGGATTTTCATGTAATTGTGTAGTAGACTGCTCCTGTATAACACTTTCCAAATGCCAGATCTCAATTACTCCAAATGAGCGAGATATAAGCGACCACCACGGGTCCGACCACCCTCAGTTACCACAACGAGCCACACCCCTTTTCTTGATTTTCCAACACAAAAGTGACTTAGTGAATGAATAGATTTAAGTCGCGTCTTCGATTTTCATTGCCTTACTGGTCTGTCTTTTCATCCTAGTTCGCTCCTAAGCAACGTCTGCAAATGGGTGGAAATACAGACCTGGTGACAACTTGTCCACAAATTTTTTCCTTCAATGTATAGATATATTCAAGGAACCATAACTCCGTTCAAAGGGGGGTCTTGTAATATTTCAGAGTTAAGATTTTGGTCATAGTGTTATTTCCTCCAAGATAACCATAAAATCTGAAAATTAATTTTATGGGTGTTCTGTGATGAGTATGAAATCTGAAAAACAACTTTCTGTGTGTTCTGTGTTTTCATATATTAGTAGATCTATCTGTTTTCGTGGAAATTATCACTCTCCCTGAAGACCTGAATTTCGAACCGACCTCGTGACCAGGGTCAGGCATAGCGGTGGTCCGGGTCGTCCTAAACAACGACCCCCCCTTGAGAGGGACATTTTTTCGGCTAGAAAACGACCCTCTAGGAAAAGCGAAAAAAACTGGTAGACGTTACTGACTATTTTCATTTTGGAGGTTTTTTCAACTTTTGGGGCCTCACCATTCCAAAGAGGATGAATAGCGTTTTATGCACTGTCGATACTGAAAAACCTCAGCCAGATGGGTAGCTGAAAAGCACTTCAGAAACCGAATAGAACCGTTTTTGGCCACGGTGGTCTGGTGGAGCTTTCGGACCACCGTGGGACCACCGCACATTTGACCGGCCATAACTCGGCTCAAAATCGATTTTATGAGCTCATCTCCGGATGTTAACATTTTCTAACATTTGTCTACAGTTTCCACTTTTGCACTAGGTCATGTATATAAACGACCCTTTTTCAAATTTTTGACCGATTTTTTCATGTCTTTTGCTCTGGCTTGCACCCACATCACTGAGTTCTACTCCAGCTGCTAATCAGATTCGAATGTATCTATCCCTAGAAGATGAGGCTAACGCAGAAAGCTTTGGGTCGTCACATACTGCTGGAGATGATACATTGTGAAATAGCGAGTTTCGAAGACTTCAAAATGTATAAACCTACAAACGCCAAGTTAAACACCAGAGGGCCCAAATAAGGTGCGTCCGAATGAGAATGGCGGCCCATGCGGCTGGCGTGCTTGGCAGACGGCCGCCGCGTTAACCGCTCTCGGACGAGCATACGAAAAGTCCCCACTGCCATCGACTACGAACCGGGCCGCCACCGGCTGGCAGCAAGCACTGCGCCGATCAATCAGTCTACAGACGGGGAGAGGGGACGGCCGTCGTTGAAATCCAACACTCGTCCGAGGGCGGCACATGCGACGGCCGTCTGCCAAGCGCGCCGGCCGCGTGGGCCGCCATTCTCATTCGGGCACACTTTATATAGATGACGCGAACAAAATACAGATCACAGTACGCCAAGTAAAGTTACGAACTCAATCGCCTTACTTCAAAAATACTGCGCTATACAGAATGCAATGCCATCGTTCGAAACCTTCTACGCTACCATCGCCAGCTCTGCTCGAAGTTTGCAGTCGTGGTCCAACAACTTCCGAAGCGTTGAAAACAGCCTTCGCTTGCATTGAGTTCCGCTAGAAAACCACGAAGCAATGTCCATTCTAAATGCTGTAGTCGAGATACTGTTAAGTTAGTACACGTGCGATGATTCATCCCATTTTTCATTTCAAAACTGCTTTTGTTCCATCGATAATATTTGCCATTCCATTCTTAAATAATCATGGCCCCAAATAATTTTACCTCAAGATTCAATTTTTCAGCGATGCAGACATCATTTTAGTTGGGTCGAAAAAATAACGACCCCCCCCCCTCGGTCCCACGGTGGTCCGCGGACCACCGTGAGCTTGGCCCTGCTCTTGACTGTTTTCGTTCATTTCTTGCAGCACGAGATTGAGCTCTCGAGCGTTGTGTGCAAAGAATGCAAAATCCTCGACGTATACAAAATGGAATGGCAAAAAAAATCAATAGATTCTGCCCTGAATTCTCAGATTCAAGGAATTTATTGATCAAGAGTACCTTTGAGAGGGCGGTGTCCGTTTATCATGATCTCTGCCTTACGAGTAATTGTAGACAGACTCCACGACAAAAACCGTCTCCGAGTTTCCACCAGAAATAAACGGTCCGACTGACGTGGCCTGAAGCTCGCTCCGCCATGGCGATGAAGACCGTAACGACTTTTTCATCATTTTAATTTTTAATCCATCATTAATTTCATTGTGTTTAGTTTAGTTTAGTTTTATTACGATTACATAAGGCAACCGTTGGAAAAAAACATCTAACAGCGAGAAAAAAAAACAAGTAACTGCACAAACACAGTGCAACAAATGAAAAATATAATTATGAGCACTAGTGCTGTCGATACCAATCAAACTAGGATAACTCGTAGCTATGAAAAAGGTTTGATATTCTTGCGTTCCATGGTGATTAATTCAATTACTATCCTCTACTATCGTGATGGTGAACGCATGTACAGAATTCGTTTGTTTGGAACAGTTGAGGCCCCTTTTTTCTGCTCTGCCATAGCGTCGCCGCTGAAGCATTGTCAAGCTCACGGTGGTCCGCCGACCACGGTGGTACCGGGGGTTGTTATTTTTTTGGGAAAACTTGAAAAAATTTTTTTTGGGGGGGGGGGGTTCGCTATTTTTTTCTACCCATCTAAAATAATGTTTGTATCGCTGAAAATTTTCGAACGATGGCATTGCATTCTGTAGAGCGTAGTATTTTTGAAGTAAGGCGATTGAGTTCGTAATTGAATCTTGGCTTACTGTGATCTGTAGATTGTTCTCGTCGTCTGTATATTCGCGGGCCGAATGTCAGTTTCAGGAAAAAGTATCCGAAAGGAGGGTACCAATCGACTGGAAATGATCCAAAAATCATTTTTAGAATAACTTTTTTCAAAAACTGAACTTCACCTATCACCCTTCCGGACATTGAAAAATTGAAAAAGTATCGTCTGTATACCTAGTGTGTGGTGGGAATCGGTAGAAAAATGTTAGGAGATTCGATTTTATGAGCGGAGATGAGCTCATAAAATCGATTTTGAGCCGAGTTATGGCCCTTCAAAGGTGCGGTGGTCCCACGGTGGTCCAAAACCTCCACCGGACCACCGGGGCCAAAAACAGATGGCGAACACTTTTCCGGTTTCTGAAGTGCTTTTCAGCTTCCCATCTGGCTAAACTTTTTCAATATTGGCAGAGCATGAAACGCTATTCATCTCCTTTTGAAAGGTGAGGCCCCAAATATTGAAAAAAAAACTTCAAAATTGAAAGAGTCAGTAACGTCTACCAATTTTTTTCACCATAACCAAAGGGTCGTTTTTAGCTAAAAAATTTCCCTCTCAGGGGGGTCGTTGTTCAGGACGACCCGGACCACCGTTGTGCCTGACCCTTCGCTGAAGTATTCGTAGTCTCCGCAAGCGCGATGGTATTCCTACTCTTACACCACGCTCGCGCGTCACGCGCGTTCGGCGCTGGCGTTGATGAGTATAAATATTGCTTAAAGAAGATCCCTAAACCGCCCTCTACGGCCTTACTCTTCAATCCAGCGCGCGCTCCCCGCCCACTCTCCTCAACGGCGACCGATCAAAGCTAACAATTGAAAAATCGGCTCTAAGAAAAAACCAGAACTGAAACAGGACGAATTTTTTGATCCGGGTTTATGGGGAATATCTATAACCATTTGAGAGTCCTCCTGAACAGGCAGCAGCGACCGTTTATCCACACCGTTCATCGTGGTGAATACGTAGGAAGTTGGTACGTTGAAACACGTTGAAACTCGTAGAACACCTCCACTGGCGAAACAGTTTGATGAAACACGTGTGGATAAACAGTCGCTGCTGCCTGTTTAGGTTTTCTCATCGTTTGATGGTCGGTTGTTTTATGAGACCGACTTTTCAGTTGCTTGCTTCGAGCGGTTTTTCGGTGAGGGGAGTGGGTATGGCACCATTAAAGGCACATTCCAACCTCGGAATCGTTCTTCTGTTTTTCCTCCAATCCTGAAGACGGTCCCATGCTGATTCCAATGATGTCTCTGGAATCGTACAAGACCATCTGGGAACGGAGTCATGGCCCCTCAAAAATTGAGCTGGGGAAGCATGGTGGACGAGTTTTCCGGGACTTGTAACTTCCGTCTCTTGCAGCCTATGTATGCGAGCTGACCCGGGCAAAGAGAGAAGTTGAAAATGAAGGGAAGAGCGCAGCTATTGATCGGAAACCATCGCTCATCTCAAGATCTCGGGTTTTCTTTTGTTCACGTCGGAGGGCGGGCATTGCGCTTCTGAGGGTTTGACCTGCGGTCAAAGTGGCAGTTTCGGGCTCTTTTGGGCTCTTCCTGGCTCGTTTTCATGCGTTCTTTCGACGTTAGCGTTAGAGTGTGCCCCTCCACTACCCATCCCTAGTGGAAACTGAAACACATTTTTTTTAACGTGAACATTGCCTTTAACTGAAATTTAAGATCTTTTAGGGCTATATGATGCTCTTTTCTGCCGTTTTTTCGACATAATTGATACAATGTACCTCTGACATCTCGATTTCCGAAGTTATCTCGGAAACTGTTTCTATCGTAAACACAGCCATAATTTTACAAAATTCAAAAAGTGGTGAAAATAGTTAGCTGACCGTCAGCTTTTTCTTTGAATGGACAACTGTTTTACTTTGTAAACGGTCTGCTCGAGGCGGCTGATCCACGCGATTTTCAAACTATTGCTAGCCGCTATTCGTCTTCTTTTCAATCCCTTAAAGAACCTAAAGTTGCTAAGAGAACAGGAGCCTTTTTAATCGCACGTGCCACATAGAAGTATATTTCTTTGAAAACCAAACCTCTATGAAATGTTCGTCTATCTTTCAGTCGTAATAACACTTTGTTACGAGAATCGCACTGAGGTTACCATGTGCAGAAGCTGCACGACACAGAAACATTCTGCATCATAGCAAGGTCGACTAAGGAGAAACATCCAGATATTGTATGAAATCCAAAGCAGCCTCGTATCCCATCTTGGCGTTGAATCCGAACGGCTCGAAAACGGAATTCGAGCTACAGGTGTGGCCCAGCGAGTCTTCTAGTGCAGAAGGGAAGCCCCTGCAACATCAAAGGGCACCTTTGATATGTTGTCTACGAGGCCAGCTAATTTAAGCAAGTGAGGAAAGTGCTACAGCCTTACAAATGCTGCAGGGTGGGCAAAGGTAGTGGAAACGGGTTATTCAGACGACTGGTGCGAGAGTACACAGAGTAGACGAGGTGTGAGAAGCCAGTTGATGAACTGCGCAAGAACATAGGTATGGAGTCAAAGTAGTGTCAAAGTCAAAGTAGTAGTCAAAGTAGTCATAGTAAACAATGAAAATAAGAACACTGACTTAAACTTCGTCTGGTCCCTCAAAACATTCTAAGGAAAAGATTAGAAGTTCCAATACTTTTAGGGGCTCTTCGAAGAGTTTTTTTTGCATGGGAATTGAGGGTTTTGTGAGACATCTTCACTACATTCCTCCGTGAACCTACCTGCGCAAAAGACCTCAGAAATATCATGGGCTTCTTGCCTTCAGAAGTTTGTATTTTCAGCCCACCCTCAGAGCTATTCACCACCCAGGGGTTAGAAGAGGGTTTGAGTATATTTGGCCCGAACAGTGGCCATCAGCGATTGGTTATGTCCATGGGAGACACCGTGGAGCAACGTGAACCAGTTCCGCTGACTGATAGGGCCTAATTGGCGTCGACAATTGCTTCCACTGTTACTGCTTCACATGCTTCGCTTTTATGTCCACAACACTAAAAGTGGTGCTGTTTTGTTTAGCCTTCAAATGCAATGTCATTGCAATCCTTAGAAAAATAAGGAATCGACCTGGCTAAAAACAAAACTATCTCCAATTATAGCTGGCTTTACAGAGCGCCTCTTGGAATTTTTCAAGACCAGTATCCTTACCACCTCATGATCTTCCTTAGTCAAAGCATTCACAAAAGTGCGATGACGAGCCGCTTTATCGAATTCGACTGGTATTTCAGGTGATACTGACTATGAAAAGGATTGTTTGCTCTCAAAAGCTTACAGCAGAACTGATAGTTATCTAATGATGTCAAATGAGACTACCGAACGTAGTCGAAAATTGCCAATTTTAGTGACCATCGAACTTTTGAGACATTCTCTGCCAATGCTCCATCAGGTCGTAGGAATGTGATCGTCTTGTCTCTCCCATAATCTGAAGCCGACCTCTACAAAGAGTTGTGAGATAACCTTTGCTGCGAACTCTACCAAAAGTATTCCTTTTTTATGAAGTTTGCTACCGCAATCTAGTATTCCGTCTCGGACCGCCTCATCCTCATCTAAAGCCAACTAATTCCAAGCTGGCGCCAATGAGTGGATTGTTTGCAGAGCGCCGTTGTTTTCTCGGATTCCCTGCTAGGAGGAACATGCCGCGATGAGAAAACTGGCTCCTCTTCCACTAGACAGAAATCGACCACCCCGTGTGGACATCGAGAGCCCTCAGATGCTGGTAGTGACGGACGCGTTTTTCTAGCTAGCCTCATAAGAAGTCCGGAATTTCAAGAAGGCTAAGGGTCGCATCACCGTCTGAAGTGGATTCCGTTTCGTCGATTGCCTTTTATTGCTGCAGTAATACGTGCCGAAATACTCGAGAATCACCTTCATGCCAAACCCAAGGCCACGTCCAATCACCCTTTGCAATGCGCCGTTTGTCATAGCCTCTTCTTTATTTCTTGGTTGGAAAAGGAAGCCTTGAAACGTTTTCTGCATTTCGGGAATTTTTTTTCTCAAAGGCAGTTGTATAAAATATGCTTATCTTCTTTTCTTCTCTAAACCGTTGTCAGGATTCCAAGTAGTAGGACCTATACGAAAAAAATACGAAAAGGAAAGAACTTCGGGCTGAATTTTTGGCGTCAACCTTTCGGTCTTTTGATGACGGACGAGCCCACTCCATACCATTGGCATCGATGCTCTCTGGTATCAAGAACATCAGTTGTTTTCAAATTGCAATTCAATCAATGAACTTCCTTCGGACTTGCCTGCTCAAATATTTCTATCCTCATGTAGGTGAAACATTTACTGGAGTGCTTGTTGACATTGTTTAACAGTTTTTATTACCTGAATTTGCATTTATTTCTGCCTGTGAATGACAATGAATTTTGACTGTACACACACGAGACTGCTATCGTTTTGGGCGGAGCCGTGCACGTGTGCACTAATCCTGAAATTGAGGACTTGATAATTCTAATTTAGCGCGTTTTTTGCCCCGTAACCTTTATGGTCTTTCAATCATTTGCGATCCAAACCAATTTTCATGGTTTTCTCAACTTTTCTGTTCCCGATCACAGCCTTTAAAGGCACATTCCAATGATGTCTCTGGGATTGTACAAGACCCCCTGGGAACGGAGTTATCGTCCCTCAAAATTTGAGCTAGGAAGGCATGGTGGACGAGTTGTCCGAGGCTTGCAACTTCCGTCATTTGCAACCGATGTGTGCGAGCCGACCTGAATGTATAGAGAGGCTGAGAATGAAGGGAAGAACGGGGCTATTGATCGGAAACAATCGCTCATCTCGCCACCGTTGAGCTCGAAAGATCGTAAAAGGGGCGTGCCATAGTGGCTTCTTGATGTGGGCGACCCAGGGTGGCTTCCTCCTATATCTCGCGTATCCGGAGGAATCAAGAGCTCGCTTTTGGCAGGTGCTGTATAGGGTGGGCCTACTTCACAATTATGTGGAAATCTCAGATTTCGCCCCTGAGCTCGCCTTTAAGCTGAGGCTCCCTTCTTCCCTTTATCATACGTCCCCTATATTTCCTTCCTCCCCCTATGATTTTGTTTCGAATATGCGTATTATCCTTCAGAGTTCTAAACTTAAAAAGAATGAAAATCCTTCCACCGACACTCCAGGATACCCTGTAAGAGGTTGGCTCCAGTAATTGCTATTTTTGGGCATACTTTTGTGGAGTTTGTGTCAGAGTTATTTTCCATGTTGTTTGACGGTCGTATGAGCATTCAATGAAGATGTGCTAGATGATCGACCCCACATCAGTATTCAGGAGGCCATAACTTCTAGGTGGCGCATTTTCCGAGCCGTGGGTGATATCAGCTAGCCCGCATTGTTTGATTGTACACGAAGAATTCAAAGTGATTTTCAGCGCGCACGATGCCTTCAAGGCAGATCTGAAACGTTTCCACTAAAGATCTCCACAGCCATCTGATTGATATAATGTGGACGCTCGAACAAAGGGAAATAGGATGAATACATAAAAACACCTATAACTCCATTCAGAGCAGACTAGCCACCTATATAAAGAAAGTTTCGTATTCCACATCAAAAAATTCTATTGGAAACGTATACTCCATTCTAAATGTTTTAAATGAAGTCGAATGGATGGCGTATTCCCAGAAAGATTGGTCAACGCCGAGAACTGTATCCGTTATCCTTCAAATGGCATTTTGTCCTACTACCCTTCGGTTGTTAGATTGCTCATACTTCCCCACCTATTTCTATATGTTTTTATTCATCGAACGTCTCATTCGATGAAATTGACATTGTCTGTACATAGAGAAGGGGCGAAATTTGCATTTCTCATCGCGGACCTCAGACAGACCCAATTGAGAGACTGGAAGAGAGAGGGCGGGACAGGAGGGAGCAGCACACACTCTTCAAAGTCTGCATTGCACCATGGGATCTCTCCTCCACAAAAAGAGTCTACAAATCTCATCTGACCGCTCCACTCCATTTCACATCGCATTTCATCCTCCTCCTCAATGCTTTGCTCTAGATTTACTGAAATTCCAGCCAGTGTCATCTCACTTTCCATTCTGCGCAAATACTATGAATTTTTCAGTGCGTTCATCTTATAACCGCCAATCAGCCTCTGTCAAACTCACTTTTGTTTTTGGAAATGTCGTGCTTCAGTAGCTCGGCAGTTACATGTGCTTGCCGAGGAATTTTATTCTTTAGTGCCAAAAGCAACTGGAAGGCGTAATTAACTGAATTTATGGCTAAATAAGAGAAGGATTAACTATAAATAACCATTGAGGAAAAGGAAATGGGCAATAAAGGCAATCTTTTCTGGCCACCAGGCTATAAAAAGCGAGTGGTGTCTGTGGCATCGGGGCTGGAGGAGCCATTTTCGCAGCACGCACGCAAGTTCGATTCCTATCGTGGCCATGTGGTTCTGATGAAGCCACTGATTTTTAAGCCAGTTATCGTCGAAAATCACTGTTTGGCAGGGTCAGGCAGGCTGTTGTCCAGGACCTCGACGAAGCTACGTACGTCCCCCACTTGGAGATCAAAATTTTTGAAAAATGTCCAAAACTTTTACGTCCCCCCAGGTTCTGAAAAAATTTTAGCAGTTTCTTCGACGGCTCGTCGCAGTGTTAAAATAAACCTTTTGCTTCGAAATGCTCTAAACTGAGGAGTAACCAAGCGACATCGTGGTAGTTAGTGAATGAAAGGCCAAGGATGAACATTTTACCGTCAGGATCCTAGGATTGCTTTTTTGAAAAAAAAATTAGCGTTGTCCAATTTCGGCCGAAGGCGCTGTTTTGGACAACGGTAAAACGTGTTTAAGGCGATTTTCTTCGTAATTTTAAGGTGGTGGAAGGGTGTTAGGTATCAGTTCTTCAGAATTATGAAAATCTGAATTTTTATGGGGGGACTTCGTTGTCCATTTTTCGATGTGAAGAATTTAAGCGGTAATAGGCCTGATTAATGATTGTAACTCGTCTAAAAACTTGTTTTATGTGTTGAAAATTTAATACTGCCTAAAATATGTCTATTACGTCGTTATGTAAAGATGCTTTCCTCACATGTACTGTTGTGGTGCTGTACTATTGTTCTCTTTGATCTTCTTGTTGCTATTACAACAACAGCCGCTTCGCGGCTGGAGCGATATGTGAGACAACCACGTCCTAACCCCTCGTTCCAAGGTTTGTTCTCTTCACAGAAAGAGAAACGCGACTGAAAACACCCACGATTTTTTTCAAAATTTGGTCCGAGGTTTTTACGTCCCCCCCCCAAAAAAAAAACTCCAAACTTCGAAAACTTTTACGTCCCCCTGTTGTCCACTTGGACAACGCCCGCCTTACTCTGCTGTTGGGCCCAAAGCGTAATCGAGCTTCTAGCAGAAGCGGAATTCCAATAGGTGGAGCACCGACTCTTTTTCGGTTTTTAAGTTAGTGTCAACCTTATCGAGTTTCTGTTTTGATTGCACCCACAAATGCCGTCTGCACTGCTCTTTCACATTTAAAACTCGATTCTTTTAGCTAAATCTAGTTGTCGGCCAGTTGTAACGAGAATTTCACCTTGTACGATAGCTGTAGCATGTAGATTTGCTCGATCTGATCTCTCCCTACTGTCATCTTTTCTTGTTCTTTCTCTTTCCTTTCTCGTGGTCGTTTTCTTTCACCTCTCTTTAATTCTAGTCAACCCCAATTCAACTCCTTCTCTACTCCTCTTCGTAGCTTCTTAGTTCTCTCAATTTGCTCTTTTTCGTTTATTCTTCCACTTTTTCGTCCTCTAATCCTCCTCATTTACCTACTTCCTTTGACTCCTTTTCATCCTTTTCTTAATCCTTGTTAGTCTTCTTCAAGTCTTACAGTTCCTCCCAGTTTTATTTGTTCCACTATCATCCTTTTTCATCTATTTCAAATGTGAGCTTTCTTTGAATCTCTTCCCTGTCTCTTCGATCGCCCTCCCTTTCCCTTCATTCTCGCTTTTTCTTGAATTTACTCTTTATGCCGCTCCTGTTCTTCGTCTGCAGAATTCAGGTAGCAAAAAGTTGACATAAATGTCCACCCCTTTTCAAATCCTTGCTTGTGTAAAGAGACCCAACTGCGAGCGTTCATAAATCTTGTTGTGACTATCAGCTGTGATTCCGCTTCTTGCATCTATCACTAAAGCCGGTTCGCGTTAGTGATGACGGGGAGAAAAAAACTGAGCGACTGCATTTATTCACAGTAACAGGTCCACGTCTCGTCATTAGCCTCCACGCTTGCTTTTATTTTCATAAAACTGGCTAGGGATCGGCTACTACTTAGTGACTTTGCAATCGACCAGAGTGATCGAGAACCTGAGATTTCCGAGCGCTTTCACCAGGGTAGATACCATGCATTTGCTAAACTTGAATTTCTCTCCCGACAGCACAAATGGTATTTCGAAGGGCCTATCTCGAATCATTCAGGGAAATGCACTTCCGTTGTGTAGTATTCTGATTTTGGTAATCATCATCTGGAATTTCGCAATCCAAAAATGTCTCGTTGGCTTATGTTTTGCAAACGAAGCTTGCAAAACTTGCAAACTCCTTTAGACCCCCCCCCTTAAAAAGCTGCATTTCTCCAACGATTCCTTTGCAGATAGAATTTTTTTGCTGATTAAGAGCGTTTCTATCAATCAAAAAAATAGTGGGCGCTTTTCGGACGTCCTTGAGATCCTTGAGACAGCGAAAAAACCTTAGCAGAATCAAAGCGACAGATTTTGTTTTTTTTTTAATTTTTTTTAGTTCCAACTACTAGGGTAGACTTCATCCTTGTAATACCGGACTAACAATAAGGTATCACGGCTTCTACAATGAGTCGTATGTAGCTAAAAGTTTCCTCGTTTCAGCGTTGTTTTTATCATCTCAGATAAGGCACCTGGTAGTGCAAAGGTAACAAAAGGGTAACGGTAGTTCGAGTTCCGCCTTGGCTCAGAGCTTTGTATACAACCCGTTCACCATTCTGTAATCTTATAATCATACGCCATGACAATAAACTAGTAAGAAACAAGTGTAGGAGAACTCGACCCCACGCCCAGTTTTTCTTACACAAACTTCTTAGATTCGCAGGAACGCGGAGTTTTATCTCCCTAGGAAGTCAACACAGTAAGTCGCCCAAAGGCTGATCGTCCACACAAAACCAGTGGCCCTATTCATGAAACTACGGACGCCTCCCGGGAGGGCCTAAAGTTCGCCCTCTGCATACGTCGGCTGATTTTGAAAACCTTGCCGGGAGGCTACCGAAGCTTCATGAATACGATCACAGGTTTCAGATCTTCCTTAGGTAGGTACACTCAATGTAATGGCGGGTACAGGCTCTCATACAGGTTTTCAAAAACATAAAAAAACCTGTGAAGTCACAGTAAGCCCAGTCCGGCCAAAAACTGTGATTTTCAGAAAGCCAAGATTTTCTTATAGAAGGTCTCGTTATTCACGCTTTACACAAAGGACATTGAACGACTTAAACAAGAATAGCAGAGTATATAAAACTCAGAGACTGTTGGAGTCTTGGGTAACTGAAGAATACTGCCCGCATTTTTTCCAATTTTCAGTATGAATAATGCTCTCTGATTCGCCTTCAAATATTTCAATGTCTCTGTTCTCCTCAAAATGTTTGTGATTCAACAGCGACAGAACGAGAAAACCATCTTCCCATTACTGCGAACCCGCACGGCGCCAAATTCCATTTATTCGTAGCGTACGGTGCCGGCTGCGACGCCGTTCATAGGTGTTGACTGTGATTCAGGCAATCGCCATGCTCATCCCGGAACCCCCATCAGTCCGAGAATTGGCTGCTATTGTCGCCCGCTTGTCTGCTTGGTTGTCATGCTCACCAGACCCGTTCCAGGTATCTTCTCCATGCCTGTTCACGCTTGAACGCAGTGTTCACATTGTTCACAGTCTTCGAGTTTGTGCCAAAAACAAAATTCGGGAGTTCTTTGCAATGGTCATGTCCAAAATGAAAAAAAAAACTGTGAGGTCAATGCTGAAGCATTTCTTCCACGAAAGCTCGCTCTCAGACCATCGACGTGAACAGATGTAGAACTGACAAGTGATACTCGAAGATGTCGATCACATTGTCACATGCAAAGCTCTCACTCCCCCCCCCCACTGGTGATTGTTTTCATTGTTAAGAATGAATTATGGAAAAGCAGAAACTGTGTCGTAGAAAAAAGTGGCACCCATTTTGCGGAGCTGTCACAGTAGACCCTTGACCTTCCATAGGCTGCGAATGAATTAATCATTTATGATAGGCGTAAACGCTGCCCCAAATGAGAGCATTGGCCTAACACGAGTCTTTATAACATTCTTCACTTTATAACCACCTAAGGGGCTATTCATACTTTTCAACGCCAGCGCGGCACTCTCGTGATGCGCGGGTGTGGCGTTACGGTATCAATGGTGGGACGCCACGCCCGCACGTCACGCCCGCTCCGCCATGGCGGCGACACCCGGCTTTTTCATTACTTGTTTCCTTACTCGTACATTAATCTGATTCCGATCTCTATAATAACTATACTTCGGACCGAGTTATATGATTCAAAAAATATTCGAATGATTTTTCGAATCATTCGAACTTCGAAAAATTTGGTTTTCGAATAACATTCTAAATTCAAATATTTTGAAAACAGACTTTCAAATAGTGTTCGAAATTCAAATATTTCAAAAACAGTCTTTCAAATGATATTCGAAATTCGAATATTTTTAGGAGCATATTCGAATTTTTGAAATTCGAATAATCGAAACGCACCATCATCATTTCATTAGAAGTTTTTTTTTCTCTGATCAGCCTTTGAAAGCACACTCTATCAAAGCACCATCTTGGCCTATTCACCCCACGCCTGATTTCGGGTTCTCACACGCTTCTATCGTGTGAAATATTGCGTCACCGTACAAGCTGCTCCATCGGTGGGATAGGCTGGTTTGAACGGCTAGCCAATGCAAACCGTTTTCTCTCGTTTTCGCATTTATTATGTAGCTGTCAGGCAGATATGGACAGTTCCAGGGTTTCAGCTCTGAAAACCCTCCCGTTCCAGAGAAACAGCTACTTGAAATACGGATGAGAGCGATTGAGCTCACTAATTTACAATGACTACTCTAGAAACATTAGCTTGGAGTGGTCTTCGCGGCTGGAAAGGTTTGGTTTCGCTCAGGCCTTGTGAATTACGATTTGCGAATCACGAGGATTTTAAAAGCTTGCGATTTACTATTTACGAAATTAAATTACAAAATTCAGTTACGCGCAGCCCTGCGCGGCACGATTGATATTAGGGGTCGTTTATACTTCTGCCGCAGAGCGGCGCGGCGAAGTGCATTTCTCTAATATTGATCACGCGGCGCGGCACGATCAATATTGTAGAATTGCCCTTCGCCGCGCCTCTCGGCGGCGGGAGTATAAACGTTGCCTAAGCTCAATGGTAGCTCAATGGTATGAGCTACAGTCATGGCTACTAATACAAATGCGAAACCAGCATCGGAGCAATGGCACTGGTCGTCGTAGGAACAGTTGACGTGTCGTGGAGGGTTGACATAAGGTGCGTCCGAATGAGAATGGCGGCCCATGTGGCCGGCGTGCTTGGCAGGCGGCCGTCGGGTTCGCCGCTCTCGGACGAGCATGCGAAAAGTCCCCCAGCGCCATCGACTACGAACGGGGCCGGCACCGGCTGGCAGCAAGCACTGCGCTGATCAATCAGCTCTGCAGACGGTGGGAGAGGGGACGGCCGTCGTTAAAATCCAACACTCGTCCGAGGGCGGCGCATGCGACGACCGCCTGCCAAGCACGCCGGCCGCGTGGGCCGCCATTCTCGTTTGGGCACACTTTACTGCAAAAGTGCTTATACCTGTCGTTGCCACTGTCGCTGCCACTGTGCAGCGTACTGCGACAGCGACAGACTTAAAGAGCGGGAGGCGGTCGCTGTTGCGACCTCGTGTGGCAAAACTATACCCTTTTCATACCTTTGCTGCCGCGTCAAATACCGCTACTTAAGAAAAGTGCTAAACGCGGCAAACGTGGCGGTGGCGGAGAAAACGTTCTCGATCGGTATCACCGCTATAGCGGCGTTTGCCGCGCTTTACTATCTCGTTACCAGTTCCGATCGCCAATCGATTTCGCCAGCATTCTCATGAGGAAAGAAGTTAGTTGCCAACTTCCGGTTAATTTTCTAGTAATCCAGAACACTGGCTTCATTGTAGCTCAAAAGCGGCATTTTCCGCAGCGGCAAAAGGGCGTAAGGGTTTCAAGCTCGAGTGTTTAGCCCCCCCCCCCCCACCTTAAGTCGTGCAAGCTAGTCGGCAGCAAATTTGCCTAGGCAGCACCGTGGCATAGTAGCAGGTCTTTAGAGCGGCGCTAGGGTCTCGGCGCTTGGGTGCGATAAGGCGCTTCCCCGGAAAGGGATAGTGGTGGTCAAGTCTCGCCTGAAGCCAAGCGTCTTGTGCTAAACGCGCGTGACGCGCTTGCGGAGACTATGAATACTCCAGCGGCGACGCTATGGCGGAGCGGATTAAAATGGGTCCTAACTTTGCCGAGCAAGCAAAATCTGTACATGCGATCACTATCATAGTAGCAGAAGATAGCACTAAAATTAATTATTATTGCACAAAATGAATTTGAAGACGGATTAATGATGAAAATGACGAAAAAGTTGTTACGGCCGCCACCATGGTGGAGCGGGCGTCACGCGCGGGGTAGGCGTCAGGCTATTAATACATCAACGCCACGCCCGCGCGTCACTCGCGTGCCGTATGAATAGCGCCTAACATTGTGGTAGGCCGATGAATATTTCTACAAAGTGATAGTCACAGTAAATGGCAGCTCAAAACTAATTTTTGAAATCGGACTATCATTTGTGAATGCAAGAAAATTTATCCGAAAAAAAGAAAGTTATTCGAAAATTCGAAATAATTAATGGAAAATTGGAAAATTTTGATTTTCGAATATACTCGCAAATTTGAAATTCGAAAAATCAGTTATTCGAATATATTCGAAAATCCGAAATTTCAAGAATACGATTCCCGAGTTTATTCGAAAATTTGAAATTCGAAAAATTTGATTTTCGAGTATATTCGAAAATTTGAAATTCGAAAAAAATGATTTTCGAATATATTCGAAAATTTGAAATTCGAAAAAAATGATTTTCGAATTCACTCGAAAATTTGAAATTCGATAAATTTGAGTTTCGAATATATTCGAAAATTTAAAATTGGGAAAAAAATGATTTTCGAATATATTCGAAATTCGAAAAATTTTACAGTTTTGCCCAAGTATAATAATTACTATTTCAGTACTGTCCTCTGCTACATTGGTGGGGAAAGTATGTAGCATAGAATTTGATCTGACTTTACAACTGATTCCAATACTACTTATCTACGCCATAGCGTTGCCGCTAGAGTATTTATAGTCCCTCTAATGGGTCGTTTATACTTCCGCCGCCGAGCGGCGCGGCGAAATGCAATCTCATAATATCGATCGCACGACGCCGCGTGATCAATATTACAGCAATGCATTGTGCCGCGCCGCCCCGCGGCGGAAGTATAAAAGACCCCTTAGGGGTCGTTTATACTCCCGCCGCCGAGCGGTGCGGCGCAGTGCATTTTTATAATATTGATCACGCGGCGCGCCACGATCGATGTTGCAGGATTGCACAACGCCATGCCGCTCGGCGGCGGAAGTATAAACGACCCCTAAGCGCGCCTCGCGCTTGCCGCGCGTTGAAACTATTTATACTGCAACTCAACGCACGCGCGTCACGCGCTGGCGTCAGCATGAATAGAGCCTAACATAAAGGGTGGGGCACTAACCTATACAAGCGAATCTAGGTGCGGGACATCATGAGTGTTGCGATACAGACAAAAAGTCCTGGCGATTCACTGTAAACAGAATTGATGATACCGGATTGATAAGAGGTAGGGTATAAAGGGAATGCAGCTCAAACAGTTCTGGGATCAACGGCTTAAGCTCTGAATCCACTAAAAAGAGGGGAGTAGCTCCAACGGGGCTAAGATGTGACAAAATCGGGGTCAAAAGTTAGGGAATTTTTGTAATCGTTTTTATGAGCGGCTTGAATCGCCAGGATTCTTTTGTCTGCTTCGCAATAGCCGAAAACATCAGTTTCTTAGTATGGTTAGGTCCGTGGCTTGTTTCCTCAAGAAAAAACAGTTAAATGTTTAATGGAAAAACATTTTAAATGTTTTTTCTTGAAGAAACAAGCCACGGACCTAACTATAAGTTCATGGCTGCATCAAGGCAGTGCAGAAAACCTCCCACATCACTCATGGGTGTCCTGCAGGATTGCGGATGACAATAAAAGTCGTCATTCACTGCCATTCCATCAGAAGAGCTCGTCCTTGGGAACAGGAGTCGAGGAGGGGGAGATGTGACGGTCACTGAAAGGCTCTAGTTTGGAGATGCTCTTTTACACAGAAGAAATGCCACCACCGTCAAAAGCACAGCGTACATGGTACGCGCATGCTCACGTGTTTTTTGCATTCAATCTCCCAGTCGGGCCAAGTTAACACCGAATTTGAAGCTTAGCGAGTGGCTATTATCACCTATAATAGTTAGAGTAACTCAAAGCTCCACTAGAAAAAAAGACATGCCTATTTCTGCGTAACAGCGTATCGATCCCATCGCGCTACTCCGGAATCTTTCTCACTTCATGAAAATTCAGGGAAAGATTTTTTGTGAAGTTACCTGAATCTGTCGGAAGAGATGAATCGGAAAAGCTTTCTAACTTTGAGGGGTGATAGTATTGAGCGCAAGAGAGGGGTTTTTAAGCGACGCAACATACATGCTCACGAAAACGGTTGAGATAGCGATGCTAATGGGGTTCCACGGCTCCTATACTAAAGCGCTCACGCCGTTTGAAGCATGAAAAACTGGTTGAAATTACTGTAATTGAGCCATTTTCGGCCACTGAAACCTAAGGACTTCGCTCATTTTTTTTTGCTAAACCTCACCTTCCGATATGGTAACCCTACAGAAAAACCCACTATTTCTCTATTTATCTTCGGGTCCTTTCGTCAGAGTTCAGTACTCTTCGATCTGAACCTTTGAATCATATCGCGAAATCTGTAACATTTTCGAGTTTCTACGCTGCCGTTAAAGGCATCGTATGCGCAGAAAATCATATATTAGTTTTTCATGTTTTTGTATAGCTTGGCCTCTTTAGTGGACGAAAATGTAGGAAGCGCCCCTGAAAAACTTTTCTTTGTAAAGAAAACCCATTTCAAATGCACCGCAAAAATGGATTTGAATTTCGCGCCAGAATCTTTTACTGCATTTGGAGCAGGGTTGTGCGGCAAACGATTTTGAGATTCCGGGCCGGCAAAAGGCAAAGCCGGGCGGCAAACAGCAAAAAAACCTCATCCCTTAGAATAACTCAAAAGTTTTTCACATGTTCCGCTCTACTTTTTTTCCTTTTTTTCCTTACTTATGTGAGCTGCAGCTTCGCGATGAACTCCTACAGGCACCGAAGAGGCAATGTCGTGGCGGCCCCGCGTCAGTGCCGCTGTGGCTCCGTGGTAGTGCCGCGGTGGTGCCGCTGCCGCTCCGCGATCGGTGGCTGCGCTCTGACAAAATAGTACCGAATGCAAGCAACTCATATGAAATGAGTCATAATACAACTGGGTGGGCATACGAACAAAAATACACACCTGCGGTGCCTACGTCCTCTGTCTGATAGGGACAGAGTGTATCCCCGTTATTGCGACCTAGGAGATACGGGATCTACATCAAATTGGGCTATTGAACCAGCCACAATCTTGTTCTACCAAATAGAACACTGATTCGTAGTCGACGCGGTTTCGCCGATGCATCCTCGCGGAGTCCGTGCCGTTCCAACACGAAACTGTCACGGTAATGTCGCTGCGTTCTCGACCCTCAGGACACTGCAGCAGAGTCTCCACGGCACAGTAATAATCACGGAGGTGCTGCTGTACTACCGTGGAACTATCGCGGCACAGTCGAGGGTCGCGGTTCTTTCCTGGCACTGTCGCGGCAAACTTTCTCAGAGTTCCTACCCACGTGTGTCTCAGAAATGCTTCTGTGTCGCACAAGTGCTTCCTGCTTTTTTTAGTTACACCAGAATCTGTCAAAACTTTGGAAAGAAACTAAAGCACCACATTGGAGTTGGACTATCTACTGACAACTTAACGAGAGCTGACGGGGAACATGGAAATAGTATATGAATTAAGAAAAAGATAGATAGCATTCGAAAAAGTCCTCCGAAGGACTTTTCCAAGCTAACCATCTTTTTCTCCATTCCCACACTATTTCCATTTTCTCTGTCAGCTCGCGTTAAGTTGCAGTTTTACCGCGAGCTGAAAAAAGTTTAAAAAATCTTCAGAGTTTTTTTAACTCAATATTTTTTCCAAAAAAAGACAAAATGAACCGTTTTTTGAAGAATTTTTTTCACACTATGCGTTGCTAGTGACTCATGTCATAGCATGCGAGTGCGTAGTTTCAGCAATGTCCGGTCCCTTACCTGAAAATCGTCAAATAAAAAATACGTTTGGCTGCAGTTTACCGCGAACTTATCGCGAGTTTACTCGCGTTTTCAAACAGATTTACTACCACCCCAGATAGGTCAAAACCCCGGATAACAGTTAGCGAATCACGGATATTCGGATTACCCCTAGTGTCTACATGGCCGCGAGCAGGCGGCGTTTCCTTTCAATATTTTGCGGAGTTTTACCGGAAAAATAACAAAAATTTCGGCAAACGACAAACGGCAAAAAAGTCCCAAAAATGGCCGGCAAACGACAAACGGCAAACAACAATTGCCGCACATCCCTGATTTGGACCCACTGTCATTTTCAAAGCCTTCCTGTATGTATGTAGAGGAGTTTGTACCATTATTATTTTCTATAATGTTAAACGGCTGCATCAACATTCTATGAAAAAGTTCTGAATGATCGAAGTAGAGGTGCTAGATGATCGACCACACAACACTTTTCACGTGGCTCTAAAGGGGCGCATTTTCAGAGCTTTAAGTTTCGTGAGAGATGTCAGCTATCCTGAATGATTTGATTGTACAGTTCAACTGCGCATTGCTATTCAGTCCGCAAAGTGCACGCTGATTGCGAAAGCGTGCTGCGGCGCAGTTGCGAGTATCCTCAGACAGGGATAAGGGGTCCCCCGAGTGGTTTTTGCCTTTGGTGCCCGGGTGATCCCACATCCCTGTCTGAGGATACTCGCAAGCGCGCCGTAGCACGCTGTCGCAATCAGCTTGCACTTTGCGGACTGAACGGCAATGCGCAGTTGAACTGTACATAAAACAATTCTAAGTGGTTTCGAGCACGCACGATACCTTGAAGAAGCGTTCGTTGAAAAGAGAAGCGCTAAGGAAATTCAGATGAAGGCACATAAATGGAGATGTCTCATCCATATAATTGTCCTTATCAGGTGCAGGTTAACGTCTGCTCGGTGCTCCTCGACATAGCTTTTAGTTTTGATGTTGAATTGTGTCATGGTACAAATCGAGTTAAGCTAACTTTTCCCACTTTTTCGGCACAGATGCTCGAGAAACAATTGGGATCATATGTATCTTTATTACGCTAGAAAACATATTCAAAAATTGAAATCGCATCTCTATTTTTTTTCAGCAAAATCCACCAATCAAAGGTCAGACAAAGACAATCAAAGGTGTCCAATGCGAATAGCTTTTGTAGCACTTCAATTGTAGTTGATGCTTTAGAGTTTTTGAACCTCTCTATTACAAAGGTGCTTTATGCATTCCCTATTGTTCTACCTCCCACTCCCGTTGTTAGTGTCGTTTTCGAAATCCGTCGATGTTCAGTGGCGGCGCATCGTTTTGTAGATTGTATCAGAGAAAACACTCTAGTAAGTCGTATCAAGATGGAATGCATAACCAAACGTTAGAAGAGAACTGCCCCTTTTGAACTGGTTTCCCAAGGAGTTTCGTGAAAAGATAGTGTTCTCTGGGAATGGGAACTAGAATTAAAGCGCTGTTGATTTTGAATGTTTTGCTCCAAGAAAGCTTCAAAAGGTTTGCTCAGAATTAGAAAAAATCAAATGTTGCTTCCAGCACTTCGATGTTTCAATTTACTTTCTCCATGGAAATTTACCGGATCTTCTTTTTCATCTTTGTGGCATCTTATGATAGAAACAATCGAGGAGAAATTCACTCAAGATTGGTCACTCAAAGGCAGTGTCCACGATAAAAACCATATCTGATTTTTTGGTGGAGATCGGCAGCTGCGGGGCCTAGCACAACCCTAACGTTGAAAAAACTAAGAAAATTGAGCTTGGAACTGTCTCCTACGGCCCCAAAGTTGGACACCCGTCAGCTCGTCACACCCCAGATGCACTTTCCACGCCCACCGACGTGAACAAATGGATGCTCGAGATTGTGAGATGACCTATGGTTTCCGATTAATAGCCCCGTTTTTCCCTTCATTCTCAACTTCTCTCTTTACTCAGGTCAGCTCGCATACATCGGCTGCAAAAGACGGAAATTACAAGCCTCGGACAACTTGTCCACCATGTTTCCTTAGCTCAATCTTTGAGGGACCGTAACTCCGTCACCAGAAGGTCTTGTACGATTCCAAAAACATCATTGGAATCAGCATGGGACCGTCTCCAAGATAGGCGGAAAAGCAGAAAAACGATTCTTATCGTGAACACTGCCTTTAAACGTTTTTGGACTTTCCTTGTCAGTCATTCGCTAGCATGTTTCATTGAACTTTCCTTGTCAGTATATGGTAGAAGTAAACGGACAACCAACTATCGGCGCGAGTGGAAAACGCCTATTACTCTGTTCAAAGTTCGAAAAATGTGAATTCGCTCAAGCTTTCCCCAGGGGTTGTTTTGGGCACTGTACACGATCATGAAATCCGTTTGCTGATTTCTGAAAGATTACTGCGCGTTTTGGAAGGTACAATACATAGGTGCATAAAATGACAGTTTTGAGCTTATAACTTCTTGAACCAAAAGCTTGGGGCGGTATATCAAGCAGTTTTACTATGGTTGTCCAAGGGACTCTAGCAATACAATTCGATTACGCAGATGCGTTTGACGCCCTAAACACTTTCCTTGTCAGTCATTCGCTAGCATGTTTCATTGAATTCCGCTGTTCGGTCTGCCAGTACCAACTTGTACTTCTTTTCAGATGTGTCGCCTGCTTCTCTCGTTGTCGCTGGAAGAAGCTTTCTGTTTCCGAGTGCCTCTCCAACCCGCTTATTCCCTCATCTGGTATTACTGAGAAATTCTCATGATTAAACCACAGTCTTATGTCGACGTATATCACACATTGCCCCGCGTTCTGATTTCCCCTTGCTCCTCACTTTTTACTAAAAAACGTAATAGTGACAGATAAGTGATGAGTGTATTGTGGTGAGCGCGAAGCGCTCACCAGATTTGGCTTTGATTCGCCATCGCGCAACCCCCTGATCTCGGTATCAGGGTCCAGAGTAAACGTAGGAAAACCGTTCTTTTTGCATTCAATATACTTTAGAAAGGTGAATAACTGTTAAAAAAATGGTCTGAAATGGTTACCTGAGATTCGAGAAAAAGTGTCAAAACCACGTCATTTTGGTCGAAAAAATGTTCATCTCCTTTTTTTTTTCAGTTGGCGTTCACGATCTTGTTGGAACACTTATCGTTGAGCTAGAGAGCTCATTTTTGGTCAGGGAGCTGGTTTTGTTTGCACCTAGCTCCTGTCAAAATTTGAAGTTGGTTGCTCAATTTTTGTGGAACCTCAAAATTGACGGTCAGGAAAGACAAAAACACGTAAACATGTTATTATAAACCATCCGACGTTTACTTATTCGTAAAAATGAACTAGTGAAATAAACACCGTTACTGATAGGCTTTTACTCAGGATTTGACGGGGCAACGCTTCAATCAATACGGCAGGATCTCGGAAGTACTTTTCGGAACGCGGCACCGTGTGACTCAGAAGTGCGCCACAGAACGCCGTAGTAAGTGTGTGGGACCCAAATGAGAGAGCGTCGGACGCCGTAGAAAGTGTGCGGGACCCAAGTGGGAGTGCGCCGGACGACATAGAAAAGTGTGCGGGACTCAAGTGGGAGTGCGCCGGACGTCGTAGAAAGTGTGCGGGACCTAAATGAGAGTGCGCCACACGCCGTAGAAAGCATGCGGGACCCAAGTGGGAGTGCGCCGGACGCCGTAGAAAGTGTGCAGGACCCACATGGCCGTGCACCGGACGCCGTAGAAAGTGTGCGGGACCCAAATGAGAGTGCGCCGGACGCCGTAGAACGTTTGCGGGACCCACGTGGGAGTGCGCCGGACGCCGTATAAAGTGTGCGGGTCCCAAATGGGTGTGCGCAAAACGCCGTAGTAATTGTGTGAGACCCAAATGAGAGTGCGCCGGACGCCGCAGAAAGTGTGCGGGACCCAAATGAGAGAGCGTGGGACGCGTAGAAAGTGTGCGGGACCCAAGTGGGAGTGCGCCGGACGACATAGAAAGTGTGCGGGACCCAAATGAGAGTGCGCCACACGCCGTAGAAAGCATGCGGGACCCAAGTGGGAGTGCGCCGGACGCCGTAGAAAGTGTGCGGGACCCACATAGGCGTGCGCCGGACGCCGTAGAAAGTGTGCGGGACTCAAGTGGGATTGCGCCGGACGCCATAGAAAGTGTGCGGGACTCAAGTGGGAGTGCGCCGGACGCCGTAGAAAGCATGCGGGACCCAAGTGGGAGTGCGCCGGACGCCGTGGAAAGCGTGCGGGACTCAAGTGGGAGTACGCCGGACGCCGTAGAAAGTGTGTGGGACTCAGGAGTGGGGAGTGCGCGCCGGACGCCGTAGAAAGTTTGCGGGACCCAAATGAGAGTGCGCCACAGGCCGTAGAAAGCGTGCGGGACCCAAGTGGGAGTGCGCCGGACGCCGTAGAAAGTGTGCGGGACCCAAATAGAAGCACGCCCATGCGGATCATTTTTTCCGCAGGGTTACCGTAACCATTCTTGAGCAAAACATGATAACGAACGATAACACACGCTCATAACATGCGGGGTATAAAAGGGCAGAGGAGCGGTATGCATTCATTCACACACCGTTCTCTTCGAGAAGCCGCCGGGAAGTGGCTGAGGAGGTCGAAATTGTGCAAACACGTTGGTTGGCTATTACGATGTGCTCATATGCAAGCTGACACTCAGAAAATTTTTGAAGGAGGGTAATGGTAGCCCTGCGGAAAAATGATCGGCATAAGCGTGCTTGTGACCCAAATGGGCGTACGCAGAACGCCGTATAAAGTGTGGGACCCAAATGAGAGTGCGTTGGACACCGTAGAAAGTGCCGGACCCAAATGGGTGTGCGCAGAACGCCGTAGAAAGTGTGCAGGACATCAGTGGGAGTGTGCAAGATGTAACAGAATGTGCGCAGGACATTAGTGGGAGTGTGCAGGACGTCATAGAAAGTGTGCAGGACATCAGAGAGGTGTGCAGGACATCAGTTGGAGTGCGAAGGACGTCATAGAAGGGTGGGGGGCAGGACATCACTGGGTTTACTTTCATCTAACACCACCAGGCATAAATCATGTTAGAAAGGAAACCTTTCGGAAAAATAAATGAAATTCCTGAAAGTTTAGGTTCCTGGCAAAAGTGAAGATTTGGCATGGCCATTTTTTCGAAGAATTAGAAATATACTCAGGTAAAACGGGAAGGTAAAGAAAAATGAAAAAAAAAGTTTTGAAATATTCCTGAGAACGATTTGGCGTAGAATAATTTGTTTTTCGGGAAATGAAGTGCAATAGTTGAAAGTATGATTTGGCAGTCGAGTTTGAACCGGCTATTGATAAGAGTTGTGCAAAACGGGAGATCGCCTTGTCTGTGCTTATCCGTAGAACATATCAAAGCGAAATCACGCGTGTTGATTTTACTTCACCTAATACGTGAAGACCGCCGCATTACAGCTCCCGAAAAAGTTTTGATGCTTCCCATTTCACGCGTGATTTCGCTTTGAAATGTTCTACGGATAAGCACAGGCAAGGCAATCTCTCGTTTTGCACAACTCTTATCAATAGCCGGTTCAAACTCGACTGCCAAATCATACTTTCAACTATTGCACTTCATTTCCCGAAAAACAAATTATTCTACGCCAAATCGTTCTCAGGAATATTTCAAAACTTTTTTTTTCATTTTTCTTTACCTTCCCGTTTTACCTGAGTATATTTCTAATTCTTCGAAAAAATGGCCATGCCAAATCTTCACTTTTGCCAGGAACCTAAACTTTCAGGAATTGATAGGTTGTTTTCAGCTACCATGGTGAAGAGCGTGTGGTTTTGTAAAGAGAAAAAACTTCCGAACCACCGCGAACAGTTTTATGTCACCGCTAGTCGATGTCCGCCAACCCAACCACCAAACAGCGCCAGCATCTTCGTGTAACTCTCTCTCTTTTTTTTTGAAGAACATTCCCTGGGTTAGAAGTAAGTTGAGAAAAGAGACCCGAAAAGCAAAAGTACATACACACTCAAGAGAGAAAATCATAGTTGCACACGAACGAATTTCTCGTATTTTTCAAGGGATTTTGAAATTGCTCTTGTTAGTTTCCTTTAGTCTCCCTTAAAATGAGAAAGCACTCTTCTGCTATTTTTTTCTGTCAGGTTTCTCATTCGTGTGGTACAGTTTGTTTTGTCCAGGGATGTGAGGAAAAAATATTTTTGGAAACAGAAAACAGAAAATCTGGTTTGACAGAAAACAGAAAAAGAAAAAAATCTCCAAAAATGGGCAGAAAACAGAAAACAGAAAATTTTCAAAAATCAAGAAAGGGTGTTCAGCGTACACTAAATAAAATTTCTCAAAACATTGAAGTTTTTTATACATTTTTTGAGTGACCTATGCTTCTTTCATTGAATTTTTGAAAACCTTACATTTGGCCAGAGCAAAAAGTATAGACGCTCAAGAAATACAGATTATGAGTGCTATGAGATGACAAATGTTCATCAAACTTTACTTTTCCCAGGTAATAAAAGCTCGGTTACTCTACTAGAAGCTCAATACATACTTATGTCTGTGCAAGGAGTACGTAGTGCAGTCGAAGCGTGCTTTCCGTTCCTGATTCCTACATATTTTGAACTGATTGTGGGATAACTGCTGGTTTGAACACTGTACTATTCTCAGAACTGGAAGTCACTCCCGTACCGCGCGCCTGTGCCGTTATAGTATAAATGACCTGACGCGCCGTTTGCTCCATCGTTGAGAGTCTCTCGTACCTCTGTGGCAGAATTATCATCTGCCTCATAGACTCACCATCAATTTCTTGGCGCTTCGTCTAAACTGAATTCTGTACCATCTGCGTTGCCGTGGATAAAACACGTATATAGAGTTTGCGTGCATGGCACAGTTCCGGCCAACATTATCCCGGTCCACCAAAGCGGTAGCGCTGGAGAATTTTTAGAATCTGCCCACGTGTAAAATTATTCATACTCAGGCGACGCGCCAGTGCGGGTATGAATAGTGGGCGTTAAGTAGTATTAATGGCTTATTATTCTTAGTATAGAGTCACATTGCAGTTATCCTTTTACTTGACTGCTTTGCGTTACATCTGGCTGATTTGTCTACGGTAAACCTCTGGATAAGAGTATCCACTATAAGATAAATATAAGGAATCGGGAGAAATTGCCGCTGCGGCTCCGCGATAGTGCCGTTTCGGCGCCTACAGGCACCAAAGCGGCACTATCGCGGAGCCGTAGCGGGGACTCGAAAATACCGCTTCGCCTCCGCTATAACGCCTGAGAACTATAAGACAACTAGGAGGGGCCTATTTGTAGGAACAAAAATACTCACCTGCGGTCGTTACGTCCTTTGTCTGATAAGGACAGGGGTTACCGCCGCTTTTCCGCACAAGGAAAAACGGAATGTACCTCAAACTTGGGTATATGAATCGGAGACAATTTCGTTTCACCACACAGGACAGTACATCGTACTCCACGCGGGTTCGCTGCTGCATCCTTGCGGAGCCGGCACGGTTCTAACGCGGAGCCGCTGCGGAACTACCGCGGCGATGTCGAGGCTCAAGACACGACAGCAGAATCGTCTGATCACGGAGTCGCTGCGGTACTATCGCGGAACTACCGCGGCACAGTCGAGGGTCGCGGTACTTTCCCGGCACTGACTCGGCAAATTCTCTCTTCGTGCTAATTTAGTGGCTTGCGGGGCTAGCCGACTTCCCAATAAACGCCTTCATTTCCCTACATGAATCTGTTACCAATTAAAGGACCCCGGAGGGTTGGTTGGTTTGGTTTGCCTCGGCGAGGATCGAACCCGACCGTGTACAGCGAACAGCGGCGTTTCCTCCCACCGCGCCACACGCGCCCTAATGGAAAACCACTACAGCGAGATAAAAGTGTCTAGCGTGGTAGGACTGCAGAGACCCTGGGTGGGGTACACCCTCACTCTATTGGCTTAGCTTCGAGGAATCTGGCCACTTTTTTCTAGGACACTCCTGTTGGAACCACGGGTCATGTTTTTTCTGTTCTCTGTCCAAATTTTGCCTATTTTTACAGAAAACAGAAAAAAATGGCCAAAATGGGCAGAAAGCAGAAAATCCCGCACATCCCTGGTTTTGTCCTTGAATCTCCTTTGAGAGTAATATTTTGCTTCTGTTACTTTCTTCCGGAAGAGCTCAACGTAAAACAAATGGAAGTTTCTCGATCACTTCTTTCAGTGCTACTAAAAACTTTTGTCAAGGTTCTCGCAAGAGTATAAGTGGAATCTCTACATGTAGGTGTGTTCGGCTACCTCAAACAGTGTGCTCCAGGCGACGATCCCTTTGGCAAGCAACACGGCCAACTGATCGATCTGTCCCCTATAAATCTTCCAAGCAATTTAAGAACTTCAAATAAGTTCCATCAGTCGCCGCTATCTCAGTGGAGACGATTTTTCAGCCCCTTCACTGGCCTAGATTGGGGTGGGGGGGGGGGGGCGACAATGCGCTCTCTTCACTTGTCCTCCGCCTGACTTCATCTCTCCTAATCCATAGCTAACGGGCCTCGTCGCGCAGCAGTTCTTTATTTTTTGGTGGTTGTTACCATCTTCGTTGAGCGCGAATCCTTCGAGAGATCGTCATCTGCCCCATTCTCGATATCGGTGTTGGGGGGGGGCAGGAGAAGGAGCCAGCTTCAACTGTTTTGATAGCAGAATACTGCTATCGCGGAGCCTCATTGCTGATTGAAATGTTTATTATCCAAAAGAGGTTCGAAATCTGCAAAAGTTCGCGAAAGTACGTCGAAAAAAAGTGTACTTCTGCTCTCTGGTAAGCTTTCGGTGCATAGCACCTTCTTCAGACCTGAAACACATAGATTATTGCAGCACTGGAATCGTTGCTACGGCAGACTGGCCTGGTTTGTCGCTGTTGTGACTGAGAGCCGCAACCACTAAAAAACGGCATCATACCGCTTTGGCGCTCTTAAATAGCCAAAGGCGCAGTGGTATTCCTATCATGACGGATACCTACAGTAACCCAAAGAGCGGTTGGTTCATCACGCAATGATTCGGAGAACGTCGCGCAATTCATCGCGGTTGTTTATTTCTGGTGATAACCGTTTTATTTCAATGGCCTCTAGAATTTTCCTTTCGACTGTGTTGTCCACTGAGCGGTGCAATACTGTAATAAGCCATCTTGGGGGAGCTACGTGCGCGTGTTCTAGCGTTCTATGCCTTGAAAAACTGTTGGTAGGGTAAGAGGCTGGGTTTTCTAATGCCCTGCGATGTTCATCAAGTCGTTTGTACAGGGGTCTCATAGTTTCTCCAACATATTTCTGGCCACAGCCTTGACACTGTATCATGTAAACAGTCCCTGTTAGTTGGCATATCTTTTTATTATCACAGTAACCACACTCCCGTCTTCCACATCTATCTTCGTAAGGCCTTGAAGAGGTGAGTATGCTTTTCAAATTCGGTGGTGGTCGGAATATGAGCCGTACAGGCAGCGATGCGTTCTTCACGACACTGTTCACTCTACGGGCCACTTGCTCGTTGACGTATGGCATTATAATTGCAACACCGTCCGGCGTACTGTAAGGCCTCCATGTGTGTGTGCGTGCGTGATTGTAACCATTATCGCTTAGAATACGGTCCACCATGGAATCTACAGCATCCGATCTGAAGGTGCACACTCTATCCTTTGTCACGGTCAAGTTACGAACAACATTAGCCTTCATGTAAAGGGGATGGCAGCTCCTCGAGTGAAGTATGATGTTCTTAGATGCTGGCTTTTTATACCATGTAAGCTCACAGGTTCCCCCTCGAACTCTAACTTTTGTGTTCAGAAATGGAACGAATCCGTCACTGTTTGGTTCCTCTATTGTGAAGCTAATACTCTCAACGTGAGAATTCAAATTAAGGAGAGTTGCGTCTAGTTCTGTCCGTGAAGACCCTATGATAAAAACGTCATCGATATAACGTTTGTAGAAATGTATTCCGATCGTAAGCGAACTTCTTTCTATATGGCCGAGGTAGACAATAGCTAATAAGGGCGCTAATCTGAGTCCCATAGCTAATCCACGATGTTGAATATAGAACTGGTTGTTGAACCGGAATATATTGCACTGAAGAGTTGCGCTGAGCAAATCACGTAATTCACTTTCCTCCAGTCCGAACGTGTGTACTTCCCTTCTGTGCTCTCTCCATAAGGTTAATAGCGCTTCCACGGCACCGGATGTGTCAACATTGGTGTACAGGGATACGGCATCAAAACTTGCGTAGCTTGAATTGTCAGGGATTTCGCAGCTACTTAGCGATGTTATGAAGTCGTTCGTGTTAACAAGTGTTGATTTTTTTTCTTTTCAAAAAACTGCCTCTGATTTTATCATTTGATCAGCTTCGGGAAGTAGACGGAGCATGTATAGATACTATACACAGGCATAATTGTTTTCGTATGCGTGATGAACGAAAGTGCTCATAAACTTAAGACTCTAAGGAAAGATTTCTGAGCTCCGATTGTAAAGCATTTCTCGTTAGCGATGATGCTGGTAATTTTTTAATTATACAAGCATTCTTCAGCATTTCGAACACCCCCGCGTTAAAGAATTATAGGCGACAAATACGGAAGAATGCGGAAAAGACAAATAACTTCCAAAGAACTTCAAAACAGGATTTTTTCAATCTACGAGAATGTATGAAACTGTACAGGTAGAAGTGATCTATTGCCTCGTCCTCTGCAAGATCGAGAATTTCAGTAGAACGGAACGGAAATGAAAAAAGTGGGGGATCACAATATTTACTTTTCTTCAGGAAAATGGATTCAACACACTGCAAGAGATTCTCAAAGACTTTCGTTTATTTTTTTCATTTTTTGATGGACATTCATGTAAAGCCTTTCTTTTGCAACGTCTTCCCTACACGTGATGTTAACATGGCTTTGTTGCATTACTGTTTTTCGTATGCCTTCTAAGTGAATCGTAGTGAAATATCCTTATACCTAAAGCAGTTATGCCCCGATGTATATGTGTGTGTCCCGCGGATCTTCGTAATGGCCGACTAAAACTGGGATGAAATGGTACCAACATTAAGATGGGTAGGATATATATCGATTCCCGAAAAATCAGCCTGAATCACCTCTTGCGCCTCGGGGCAACCGAGTTTCTCCGCGGGGCGCACTTTCGGCCGTGGGTCATGGAATCCACCATGAGTTATCTAGCGCTAGAGGATCTACGCTCTAATCGTAGAGACAGGTATTCAGTAGGGGTGTACGGGACGTCGTACAGAATCGCTAGGGTTAAGGGAGTGTGCAGGGCATCATAGAAAGTGTGCAGGACCTCAGTGAGAGTGAGCAGGACGTCATAGGAAGTGGACAGGGTCCCAGTGGGATAGTGCAGGACCTCATCGAAAGTGTAGAAAGAATGTAAAAAACTAAATTTTAACAATTTTTCATTCCAAATTGTAACCATTTTGCAGCGAATAAAACAAGGCTCTATCCTAGACGGGAGGGGGGCACCCAAGAGTTACTCGTATGCAAGATTGAAAAGACTGATACAAGATAGTCGATACTGCTATCAATCAGTGTTCCCATAAAAATTATATAGAACTACTCCGATTCATAGCGTCACCGATCGGTGGTTTATTTCATTTCTGACTTGGATGCTGAGTGTCCCCCCCCCCCGTCTAGGATAGTGTTGAAAGCAGATAGGAATCATGTTCCTTGAAAAGAGTGCAACGCGTTTTGAGGAGGGCGCAGAACTCCGGAGAAATTTCCTTGCCAATCCAGGGAAATGGGTAGCATCTCCAGTTACGCCCCTTCACTGTTCTTCATACATTACAACCGCTCAGTTTTTTTGATTCACTAACTTTATATATGCTGAAAGTCTGAGCTCATCAAAATCTGCCTCGCAAAAACATAAACATCCACCTTCATAATTCATTTATTGGGACAAGGGCATGGTGCTTGTCAACTAGGAAAACACCACCTAAAATGAGAGTGCGTTTGTCCCTATCATGAGGATGGTAGTGCGAGATTAATCGCTTGGGAACTCTACAAATCGGGAGAAAGGGCAGTGGGTTGCGACATCAGGGAAAGAGGAGCGGAAGGGGTCGTAAATTTGATGCCGGTAGCAACCGACAATCTACCGCTAGCTTCTTATGTTTTGCGGTTTGATCCCACGTTTTCATTCCCTACGTCCTGCTGTACATGTCCGGCAGCCTGCTTACTTTGGGCGGTGGTTCATTCTTAGCTTTTGCTAGATTTTTTTCACGGGAGTTCTTTCACAATCTCTCGCGTATTCTAGGTTTTCAAGATTCGAAAACAATATGAGAAGTTCCAACAGAATTCTCGGTTACTATCGTCCGAACATCTGTTTATACCTGCCAAATTATGAAACATTTGCAGCTTTCTCAGGATTTCCAGATGTTTTTCCAGATTTTTGAGAGTTCTCCCATGTTTCCAAAACCGCTTTTGTTCTCTTTGAAGTTTTTAAGATTTGTTCTGAGTTTCCAGATGTTTCTTTTTCTCAACTTGTGCCCTTCTAAAAAGCACTTCTTGCCCACGAAGTCCTTCTCTGTTTAAAGGCAGCGTTCACGATGATCATCCTCGTTGACTTTCCACAGTGAAATGATAGGCGAGAAGGATTCTAGGTTCTCAGTGTCGAAAGAACGGTAGAAAACGAGCCGGGAGTGGCAAAATAACGACTGTAAAACAAGCGTTTTGGGGCCCCAGACACGCCTGGCGCCCCAGATCCTTCCCCTCGGAATGAACAAATGAAGACTCAGATCACAGGAATGATCAAGTCAAGAAAGTGCTGATAAGTGAGCTGATCGTTTCATTGCACTGATAGGTATCATCCTTCTAGCGGTCAATTCACGCTTAAAAATCAACGTAAACAAGAGAGAGTCTATTAACGCGTCTTTCGTGTCCTTCTTAAAGCCACAGTCCAAGCTCAGAATCGATTTCCCGTTTTTTTTTGCCTATCTTGGAGAAAATTTCACGCTGATCACAATGGTGTCTCCAGAATCGCTCAGAACTCACTGAGAACTGAGTTTCGGCTCCTCAAAATTTTTGAATTTGAACTGGTAGAAGATCGCGGACGAGTTGTCTCGAGCCTATATTTTCTATTTATTTGCAGCCATCATTCTGAAGCAGGTCACAATATAAAGCCAGACCGAAAACAAAAGGAAGAACATAGATTTTGAATAAAATCATTTGCGCGCCTCTTCCCTATTGAGGTCGGAAACCTGCCAGTGGGCATTGCCCATTTTTTCTTTCAAGGGGGCGTGGTCGACTTTTTCCTAGCTTTTTCTCGCTTATTTGAGCGAATTGAGATTTCGCACTTGACAGGGCTGCTATATACGGCGACGGGACCAAAATATCAAACATTACCTCTGATGTTGGACTGTGCCTTTAAAGGCAGTGTTCAAGAAGAAAAATTTGCACGTTTTTTTGGCTTAAATGTAAGCTTTGGGTCCCTCTAAGAAGAATAAGAACGGAAGTGCGACGAAAAACGGCCGGCAAGTGGGTGAAAATCTCGTGGGCCAGCCAACCCATTGGGCCACTTCGCCCAGGTCCTATAACAGTATCCCTGAATTCATGGTTAGATGAGCGATGGTTTCTGATCAAAAACCCCGTTCTTCCCTTCATTCTCAACGTCTCTCTTCACTCAGGTCAGCTCGCACACATCGGCTGCAAAAAAAACGGAAGTTACAAGCCTCGGACAACTCGTCCGCAATGCTTCCCTAGCTGAATTTTGAGGGGCCATAACTCCGTTTCCAGGTGGTCTTGTACGATTCCGGGGACATCATTGAAATCAGCATGGGACCGTTTTCAAGACAGGGGGAAAAACAGAAAAACGACCTCCATCGTGAACACTGCCTTTAAGCATGCCTTGCTATATAGGGCAACAGACCTTCCTTAAATCGTGGAGATATCGGAAGTGAAATTTATCGTGAACGCTGACTTTAATCACCATTTTTTTTTTCAAAATTTCCTTCTTTCTCACGTGTTTTACAATGAACGACTATTGTTCTTGTTTTCCAATCATTCAACACCAATTGTAGTTCAACAATGAAAAAGATATGTCTATTTTTTTCCAAGTTTCGCTCTTAGGTTAGCTATAGGCTTTGAACATTATTTGTCAGCTTGTGTTATCAAAGAAGTTTTTTTGGCTTTCCTTCAGATTTTTCCCTCGTTCCCAAAACTGTGTCCAGGCAACAAACAGTATTTCAGAGTTTTATTTCTTTAACAATTTCTCTTTATTCGCATTCTCTTTTCAAAAGGACAGAACAGAATTTGAGCTGATCAACGGAAATAACACAATAAGTCTATTATAAGAGTGTTATTTGACTCAAGAGCTGTTGAATTTAATGGAAATCTCATCGATTTCTCTTATGAAGAAACCAAAGTATCTCAAAGTTGTCAAACTCGTCTTGAAAAAATGTCTAGTTGAGATCCGGTTTTGTCGGCGCAACTATTGGAGCAACCAAGTCGTCGTGCTCCGCGGAACCACCCAGGAGATTAGCGCACTGTCAGTGCGCGCCGCTATTAATACCAGCGCCACGGGTTCATTCTCATGTGCTGCTATGACGAAATAACCTTAGCTACTAAGACAACCACAATGGCTCCAGCTTTCGCACACCACTTTTCGCACGCGAATCGTCGGGATTCATCGCTTTTCCGCTTCATTAGGCGGTACGAATGCGACGATCGACACGGCGATTTGGCCGGGCTCAAACCCTTGGCCGATTTCTGTTTTCCAGCCCCACTTTTTCAAATCACGACAAGAAACAAACCAGGGTTTTTGATGAAGTCGACGATGATGCGGCCTTTTGCTTGCAATCTGCAGTCCGCTCGCTCTCGATTGATCCCACGTCAAATGTCATTCCCCAATCCCACGCTTATCTTCATTTCCCTTTCAGTGAGCGTGGCGTTGGTCACTGCCTTCACGCTTTCCCTTATTCGCGCCTTCCTCTCTGTTTCCGCCTACCCTGTGATAGGGTCGTACTCCATTATGAAACAGTTTCTGAAAGTCAATTGGAATATACGGAAGAAGAGCACTCTCAAGAATAATAAAATTTATTTTGTCCGGTGAAGTCTTCAAGACTTATTCACCGAATAGCTTCACCTTTTTGAAAATTAGTGATTCATTCAGAGCCGTCTAATCTGAAAGATCATGGTATAACACTCCTCACAGCCCTGCAAAGTCGTACTTGTCTTCTAGAAACACAACTGGGGAACCATGCTTCCCGCTTCTAAAAGAGCAAGACATTCAATTTTCCCAGGGACGTCCTAGCAATGCGTAATGCGACAGGTGCCCAACCTTCTCCCTCGCGCTGTTTTGAGATTACCGTCATTCAAAGAAGTGTACTTCAAGTGGCGCTTCCTCTGGTAAGCACCACGTCCGACTGATCGATCTGTCCCCGATAAATCATCCTAGCACTCTAAGAACTACCTGGGTGGTGACGATTTTTCAGCCTCTTCATTGACCTAGATGGGGGGGGGGGTGACTAGACGCTTTCTTGACTTGTCCTCCCCCTGATCTCATCTCTTCCAATCCGTCGCTAACGAGTATCCCGACCGCCCTCATCGTGCAATTCTTTTTTGGCGGTTGTTTCCATCTTTGTCGAGCGCGACTCTCTTGAGAGATTGTCATCTCCCCCGTTCTCGATCTCACCGTGGGGGGGGGGGCAGTGGAACCAGCTTCAACTGTTGTCATGCCATTGCACCTCTTTCTGAAACATTGATGTCCTCTTGATGACTCTATTTTACTAGGTCGGTTTTCTCTAGGATTCCGAATACTTTCTCTCATCCTAATCCCTCTGTCCAGTTCAAGAAATCGCTGCAGCGTGAATAAATATTTGTTTACAAAAAAATATTTCTGCTAAATTTATTGCAAAAATTAGGAGAACATTGTTGAAATTTCGGTCCTAACACAGACGAAAAGTATATGGGAAACGCTGGAGCTCATGCTATGATGTTTCGTTGTTACGGCATTGTTCAACATTTCTTACACCTTCGCACTGGAGAAGTCCAGGTGATATGTGCATATGGGGGAACAAGAAAATGACAAATAACTCTAAAACGTGCACACTTTGATTTACGAGGAAGGATGAAACTGAACTTCCAAAAATTATTCGTCCCCTGCCGAAATCATCACCTCTGTTGAATGAAACCGAAATGAAAAAATTAAGGGACCTCCACACTCATTGTTCCTAAAGTAAATGAATTTAGCAAAATATTGAACTAACTCGAGTGCTTTATTTTTCTCATTCTGTGCACCGGATACAATCATGACTTTATTGTATTTTTACGAGCGTACATACCTATGTCTTCTTCGTGAATGGTAATGAATTATTATTTTCTAAATTTCTCATTTTTTCTGTGCCTGCACTTTGGGCATATCTTGAAACGACCACAAAGTGTGTGAATGTTTTTTAAAGAACCATTCGATCAAAAACTTTTCCTAAAGTGCTGTAAATCACGTAAAAAAACCTAGTCCTCACATGATTCCATATTCCAGTCGTTAAGTCTTATTTGTTTAGCACGTTTCCTCAGATTTATATGGATGCGACTAATTTCAAAACTGTTCCTATGTATCTTCAAAACTCCATTATTTCGGAGTTTTTCATGTCCTTTCACGTTTTCAGTTTTTCCTAAATTTTTTATATGTCTTCTTCGAAGATCTTGAAGAACCTTTTTCTAATTAATTTAATTTTAACTGCTGCTTAGAAGGTCGGTTTATTTGACTTTTCTCTACAACGAGCACGATCTACATCAAAAGTTTACCTTCGAGAGTCAAAGATGTTCTTTCGAAGAGTTTTGAATTGTGGTCTGCTTTTGGCGGTTGTTCATTCTCAGATCTTGCTTGATTTATCCACAGATTTGGGGAGTTCTTTTGAAATCTCTCATTTTTTCTAAGTTTTCAGGACTCCAAAGCAATATGAGAGGTTCTAACAGATTCCCTGGTTCCTACCGCTTGAGATTCTCCTACGTAGTTTTCATTTGTAGCTTCTCAGTAATTTTCAGAAGTTGTCGTAGATTTCTGGGAATTCCCTTAATTACGCAACGGTTTTTGCTGCCTTGAAGTTTCCAAGACTCTTTCTAAGAGTTTCCAAGAGTTTTAGATGTTATTCATTCTCCGAATTTATGTTCGTCTCTTCAAACTTATGCTCTTCTGAAAAGACACTTGTTTAAGTTTCCGAAAATTTTTCTGTTCAATTACCAGTTTCTTCAGGGAATTCCCTTTTCCTCCCACGTTTTAGAAATTTCGAATATTGTTCTTGTTTTCCAGTCTTATGCCTCTAAATATGGGTTTAGCGGTGAAAAAGTTATTTTAATTTTTCCTGAGTTTCACTCTCAGGTTAGTGTTGGTTTTGAACCTTATTTATCAAATTCTGTGTTTTCAAAAAATTTCCTCGACATTGGTTTTGAATTTTCCCTAGTTTCCATAGATACTTGGAGAGTACAAGTAATTTTCTAAGTTTTTTTTGTAACTTCACAATTTCTCTGTAGTTATGTGCTGTTTTCGAAGGTTATTCAGTACATCTTTTCCTTTAGCTTTCAAGTTTCTCGAGAAAAATATTATAATGCTAAGATATTATCAGAGATTCAACATGAACAAATCCAATCTAACTATAAGAGTGTTAAGAAGTATAAGAGTGTTATAAGAGCTGTCTAATTTGGAGGAAAACTTATCGACTTCTCTTAGGAAACAAGCGAATTGTCGTCATAATTGTTCATCTCGTCTTGAAAATTTTCCAGTTGTCAAAATTATGCGGAATTATAAGAGCGGCCTATGTCAATGTTTTCCCCTACTGACAGAATCAGACAGATTAGCGCAGTGTCAGTGCGCGCCGCTTTCAACGACAGTGCCACGGGTTCATTCTCATGTGGTGCTATGACGAAATAACCTTACCTACTAAGACAACCACAATGGTTCCAGCTACTCGTACTGTCTGAGCACCACTTTTCGCCCTTGAATCGTCGGGATTCATCGCTTTTCCGCTTCATTGGGCGCTACGAACGCGACGATCGCCACGGCGATTCCGCTGGACTCAAACCCGGGCCGATTTCTGTTTTCCAGCTCCACTTTTTCAAACCACGACAAGAAACAAATCAGGGTTTTTGATGAAGTCGACGATGTTGTGGCCTTTTGCTTTCAATCTGCAGTCCGTTCGCTCTCGATATAACCCACGTCAAATGTCATCCACCAATCCCACGCTTATCCTCTCTGTTTCATTTCCCTTTCGTTGAGCGTAGAGTTGGCCACTGCCTTCACGCTTTCTCTATGCGCACCTATCTCTCTCTGTTTCCGCTGACCCTGTGGAAGTGTCGCATCCCACAATGAAACAGTTTTTGAAAGCCCGATCAAAGATGTTTTCTAATCACATTTGAAAAGCGGAGTGAATACGTAAAACGCAGCATGTGATCTTCTACTCGAGCTGTTTTTCTAGGGCCTATATTTGTTATAAAAGTGTTTCGCCAAGCCTCGAGTTTTATTGCTCATCATTCCAGTCTCCCGTTAGCCGTTGAAGTCGTCAGCCTTGTTTTCGGTGCTGAGACAACGGTAAATTTTTCCTGATCTCCGACCCTCACACCGGACTACACTACCTCTCGTAAGATTCGGTCAAAAGGCGCGCGGGGACTTGTTTTCGCGTCTTTTGCGTCGTTTTGCAATAAATTTCTTCGAAATCAACTTTTTCCAGATCATTAAAAGTTATTTAGGATTCATGTAAGGAGGGCTATTCAGCAATATGTATTATGCTTGCTAACATTCAGATTCAAACAAAAATAGTTTAGAATGTGATTTCATTGTACACACAGGGCTGTGTATCCACATACTGTATTTGTACATATACAGTATGGCACTAAAAATTTTCCCTCTTTTTTTTTGTCTGAGCTTAATCCCTATCAATCAGTATTATGTACTTTTGTGGATAGCCGTTCTAACAAAGATCTCAGAAAAATTGATCCGAAAAAATTCGAAGAGAGTTATTGAAGAAAGGACGCTGAGAAAAGTGTCGCGGCGCGTCTTGTCACCGATTGCTACAAGCGGTATTGTGGTTGTCTCATAATCCTGGTTTTTGGCAATGTCTATTCCGTTTTTAACATTATTCGCCAAGATTGCATAGCCATTTTATGTCATTCAGCATGGAATATCAGCCCTCCCCATGGGATAAACTAATAGGAGTAAAAAGGGCGTTTCCTTCTCTTCTACAAGCATGCTATTTGAGGGCATTGTCCTTTGAAAGGAGCCGAAATTGTTCTCGATGACCTTCCTCTTTTCTCTATCATTTCACTGTACCGTCGATTTCGTCAGTCAGCCCAGACACAATTCACAATCGATCATTTTTCTAGTTAAACCTTCCACTGGAACCAGCCATAGAAATCGAGCCCTCGATTCCAGTTTCTAATGTCAAGTGAATCTTGTCCATACGAGGAACGTGCGCCGGCTTTCTCACATCCACCTTTTTAACTCTGTATTTGCTCGAACGAATCCATTGTGGGGTTAAAGCTGGATTTTCTATTTTTCGTAACAGCTCTCTGGTCTTTATTTCTTCTGAACATCTCGTTATCTTAGGTTGAAATCAGAGTGGACAGTGCATGCCCTCAATGTTCTTCGACGTTTTTCTTCGTATTACTCGCAATTAGACTTGAATGAGGGATCCATTCCTGCGTTAGAACCTTTCGCGATGATGAATATTCAAAAAATCGGTGCCTGTTCCTGCGGTAAAACGAACGCAGGACTGTTGTAGGACGTGGGCCAATGGGTCGGCCAGCCCACCTCCTGGTCGTTTTTGTCGTACTTCCTTCCTTATTCTTCTCAGAGTGATCCAAAGCTTACTCTTCTTCAAAACACGGGCCACTTTTTCATAGATTTTTTCTATGTTTAATTTAATCTCCTAGGACTGCTTAATGTTACACCACAAAAGGCAGTTCCAACGTATATTTTCGCCGTCACTGTTTTTCCCTCTCAAAATCGGCTATATGGGATGTTTCGAAGCCGAAACTTCAGCAGGACCTTTAGCTGTGCGAGAAAGTCCGACTAGGGCTAAACATGAGATACCATTCTCTACGTGAGCTACAAAAACGCCCTTTGCGGCATTTTCTTTTGTTAAAAAAACATTTTATGGTCATAACTTCCTGTCAGTGTAGGCGGATGACGTTTTTTACAACTTTTGCATCCCTGGCGAAGAAATAAACTCGATGTTGCGAGTAACCAAATCATCGTTTTCGGCTTTTGGCTGTGAGTTGTATCAAAAATCTCGCCTTTAACCATTATTTATCGCAAATGAAAAATTTTTGCTTTGCGTAGCTCCAGCTTCCCTTCACCGCGAACAGTTGAATAACTCCAAAATGAAGTTCGACTACTTTTATGCGAGCTATGACGATGTCGCCCGAAAAATGCCGTCAAACGCAACACCAAAAGGCGCCGCCAGACTTCTACTTTAGACACTTTTCACGCATGGCATTGTGACTCCACAGATACGATGAAAATGACATTGTGAAAAAAGTGGAAACCCATTATTAGGTGTTTAACTAAAGAAGGCTGGCTTTCCGCCAGTCGTGTCATACAGCCTGAACTAGAAGGAGATTCGACACGTCAAAAATGCTCCTAAGCTATCGTTTTTGAGCCACTTTGAGCCATCAAGGCGTTGCGACTGTGCCATTTTCGTGCCAAACTTCGCCCCTTCATTACAAACGTTCCAAATTCGGTTGTTCACTATGGTTATCTGGGCCCTTTCTTGACGCCTCCAACTGCGCAAGCGTTCTAGTACAGGCCGTGCAAGCCTTTAAGCATAAATCTCACTGATTTTCGCGATTCTTTACATTTATGCGCATACCTGCAAAAAAATTAAGCAATGGGATTTTGTTTTCTTCGATGCCTTCTCGCTTCATTTCGAAATCTCATTAGCTTGCAAATTTTAACAAATATCGCTTTGTTGGGCGCGTTTGGGGCAGCGGCAAGGGGCACCACTGTCACGCACACGGTCGAGTGATCAATCCTCGCCCGAGGCCAACCAAGCCTTTTATCCCTCCGTGGACGGTAAGTAGACACCAAGCTTGTCTGGGAGGATAACAACACTGACTTGAACATCGACTGGCCCTCGCAAGTCATTGTATAGGCCCAATACTCATTCAAAAGCCTCTACGATTCTGAACAGGGATGAGCGGAATTTCGCATTTTGAAAACTGCGGTTCCGCGCGTTTTTGGCGTTCCGCTTTCCGAAAACCGCGCAGAGGAACGCGGAAATGTCGGGTCTATTGATGCAGAGACAGCTAATGATTTATTTCAAAACATTTCCGCGGCTCAACTTCCGAAAACCGCATTTCCGCGCATTTTTAGAGTTTCGCACTCGAAATCCGAAAACTTTGAAGACTATTTGTGTCGAAACACGAAACCTGGTGTTCCTGTCATCCCTGAGTCTGAATGGAAGTGTATAGTGTGGCGTATCCCTAGAGGGATTGAGATATTCACGCCGAGAACTTTATCTGTTTTGTCGCTTTCTTTGAGTTCAAAGCTCGAACTGTGAGAGTCAACAAATTCCATCTCCATCATTTTGCCCCTGTGCAGACGTATCCGTTGTGAAAAGTACTTTACCTTTCATTTCCGTAGAATTTTTCCTGCCTAGAAGTGTTGTCATTTGCCCGAACTGGTTTCGCACGCCCTGACATCTCTGTCATTTGTCTTTGTAGTTCTTTCCACAGAACTTATTGCCTAGCAATGTCTATAGATCATTTCCGCAGTGTGACGGTGGCGAAGGTGACATTTCTCCCAATTGTTTTTCCATGTTGATATATTGAAAGATTACTCTTGTCAACATTCCTCTTATCAACTGCAGAACCCCATTCCTTGCTGTGGTCAGAAAAATTTGGGAGCAATATCCGTTGTCTCCGAGACCCTACCTGTGAAAGGCTTACACAGAAGCATATATGACCAACAACAAGGTTTCGCCACTGTCCAATCATCCCACGAGGAATCGTCATCGCCTATCATTAGATGATCTCAGACACAATTTGTCCTTTCCATTATGCTAATAACAATTACAGGGAAGATTCAGGGAATTCCCAAAGACTATGGTTTTCGTGAAAGTTCGATTATTCAAAGGCAATGTTCATTGTTGAAATTTGATTTCACGATTTTTTTCCAACAAAAAAGGATCTCTCACCTTGTGTTGCAACCACGCCTATGTATGAGAGAAGCAACTTTCATCGACCTGAGTGAAATAAATTACCCTGCGAAGATGCCCATGCCATTTGCAGTTTGAAGAAGAATATTTGTGGCCCATTCAGAGTTCTTAAAGGCAGTGTTCACGATGATTCTCGTTTTCAAGTTTTCCACTCAAAACAATGCGTTGACTACCAAGTGTCACCAAAATCACGAAGAAACGGCGAGAAATGCACTATTTCGTCTTATTTCAGTGACATTATTCTATGAGCTGGACTAGTTGTCCGACTAGATGAACATGTTCACGGTGGTTGTCACCGGTAAAAAATGGGACTAATCGAAAATGGAAGAATATTTTGGGCTAAACAATTTTAGTTAGGGTCCGATGGAAAGGACGGAGCAACACTGAATAGAGAATTGCAAAATACGGGTCCACAAAAGATTTCATTTTCACAACGAACAGTTCCATTGATACTTAAGAGGCGGGCTGATACTTGAGGATTTTGTGCCCTTCTGGTGCGTTTTTCTCGGTTTCTTCGTCATTTCAGTTCTACTCGGGGGCCAAACAATCGATTTAGCGATTAATCTCAAAATCGAAGATTGTCGTGAACCCTGCCTTTAACCTACAACATGCCAGGAGCTTACAGCAGCGCTTGAATGTGGGTCAATTTACGGATCACACAGACTTTTTTTCCGTCCAAACCGCGTCCAGGAGGTTACTCGGGCGCTGAAAGTAGCCATCCTCGTACGCTATCCCTGCCATTTCAAAGATGAAGAACCTTTTTGGTGAATTCTTGCTCACTCTCTCTGCATTAGAGCTCAGATCTTGCTGCGGACATCTGCGCAAAAAGTTATAACCGGTGAAAGTTCGTGCATGTCTCCTACAGCTGAGCTGAACGTGACGATTGTAGTTCTTGGATGAGTTTGGCTCGAAAATTTCAATGAAATGTTATTTGCCGTACTGAGCTTGAATACTAACAAGGGAAGTGTTTAGAGTGGTAAATGCATCTGCCAAAACGACTAGTATGGTTAGTATCTCTAGTGGCTCAATAGTAAAACTGCGCAGTATCCAGCCCCGAGCTGCAGGTTCCAAGAAGTTACAAGCTTAATAAGGTCGTTTTTTGTGCTTTTTTGTACCCTCCAAAAAGGGCATTAATCTTTCGAAAATTCGGAAACGGACCCCATAAATGTGTTTAGGGCCCAAAACTACCACCCTGAGCAAAATTTGGGTGAAGGCGCATTTTCCATACTTTGTCCAGACTGACAGCGTTTTTGACTTGTACGGATTTTCGGTTGGGCGATTATTTATACCGATTAGAGGGCTCTGGGAACGTTTTAGAAAAATGTTCCAAATTTGACTTGAAATTCTCCCAGGGGGTTTTTTTGGGGCGCTGATTACGAATCTGTAGTTTATTAGTCGATTTTCCAAAGTTTTCGGCTAATTTTGTTCAAAGCTTCCCAACCGGGGAAAATTTCGAGGGAAAAACGCCACTTTCGAGATTTTTGGAGTGCTACGGTAGATATTGCTCAAATTGCGCCTCTGGGAGTTATTTGGTGTGCTGAACACGAATCTGGAGTCCGTTTATCGATTTTTTGCTAATTGCCGTAGATTACGGTGGGTATACGGTAGTTTAGTCAAAATTTCAGACTTTACTCAAAAGTTGTATACGGAGATTATTCGGGGTGGAGAATACGAATTTAGCGTCCGTTTGTCGATTTTCAAAACACTAAGGTAGCTCTTGCCCCCTAAATGACATATTACCTACCATAACCTACAGTAAACCTCGGAACTTCGACAAATAGACTCCAGATTCGTGTTCATCACCCTAGATTACCCCTACATACAAGTTTTGAGCTAAATCCGAGAAACTTTTATGAAACTCGCAAAAAAAAAATGCCTGATGGTTACCCCTGCCTATTCGCGAGGTTAAAAAAATGCTCATAACTTGTTCGAACCTGCAGCTCGGGGTGGGATACTGCGCATTTTTACTATTGAGCCAGAAGAGATACCAACGATACTGGTCGTTTTTGCAGATGCGTTTACCAGTCTAAACACTTCCCTTGTAATTCGGTTTCTTTACTTTCAAAAGAATGCGCAGAGGATCCTTGAGTAACACATTTGAGAAGACTAGAAGCCTCCAATTGTTTGTTGAGCGATTCAGATCTGGCTGAAAATTTGCCTGTGGAGTCTTTTTTAGGTGCTGATCACGAATCTTATATTGATTTGACAGGTTTCAGGAGTATTCAACATATTTCAGTCAAAGGTTTTCATTGCGGGAAAATTTTGAGGGCAAAACGTGATATTCGAAATGTTGGAATGTTTCAATAGATGAGGACCGAAATTTTTCTGTGGGGCTTTTCTGGAACGGTGAACACGAACCTGCAACCCGTTTATCGATTTTCGATAGATTACGGTGGGTCACGGTGGGCATGCGGTAGCTTGGTCAAAGTCTCAGATTTGGCTCAAAATTGGTATGCGAGGGTTATTCGTGGTGGTGAATACGAATTTGATGTCTATTTGCCGATTTTCTAACAAGAAAGGTAGGATTTGCCCCTTAAGTGGCATAAAATCTACCGTAACCCACAATAACCCTACAGTTGACCGCATTGTTAAAAGCACATGGTGCGGTTGCGGACTCGCACTAAAACTACGGTAGAATCTGGTACTTTGCCAGATTTCGTCATCGATCGGCGCCAACCGTCGTCTCTCTGCTCACGAGAATATCAGCTGTGGCTCCGATCGATGACGAAATCTGGCAAAGTGCCAGATTTTACCGTAGTTTTAGTGCGAGTCCGCAACCGCACCATGTCCTTTTAATATTGCGGTCAACTGTATAATATGGAGCCACGAGAGATAGTCGTTGAGAGTCTAAGAGTACTAGTCGTTTCCGCACATGCGTTGGAGGAGGAAAACAGACTAAGAAAGTGGAAGAGGAACTTTCTAAGAAATCAGGAACCGAGAAAATGCACAAAACAAGGAGAAGAGCTCTACTGCACAAATTTAAAACCAGAGAATAAGCAAAATAATAGAAAGAATCCATCATAGCAATAACATTGACGTGATTGAGCACCCTACAAACGGTTCACCAGAGGTGCGTTCTAACAAGGGAAGTATACAAAGCGTAGGTCGGATCTGCCAAAACGACAAGTGTCGTTAGTATCTCTTGTTTCTCAATAGTAAACCTGCGCAGTATCCCGCCCCGAGCGGCAGGTTCCAAGAAGTTACAAGCTTAGAAAGCTAATTTTTTGTGCTTTTTGTACCTTCCAAAAAGCGCGTTAGTCTTCGGAAAATCCGGACACGGACCTCATAAATGTGTTCAGCGCCAAAAACTACCCCCCTGAGCGAAGTTTGGGTGGAGGCACATTTTCCGTACTCTGTCCAGACTGACTGAGTTTTGGACTTGTACCGATTTTCGGTTGGGCGTTTATTTCTACCAATTGAGGGCTCTGGAAGCGTTTTAGAAAAATGTTCCAGATTTGACTTAAAATTCTCCCAGGTAGGTTTTTTGGGGCGCTGATCACGATTCTCTGGTTTATTAGTCGATTTTTCAAAGTTTTCGGCTAATTTCGTTTGAAGCTTCCCAACCGGGGAAAATTTCGAGGGAAAAACGCCACTTTCGAGATTTCCGGTTTTCTGCGATAGATATGTCTCAGAATCATTTGCTGAGGGTTATTTGGAGTGCTTAACACGAATCTGGAGTCCGTTTATCGATTTTTTTGCAGATTACGGTATATTAAGGTGGGTATACGGTAGTTTGGTCGAAATCTCAGATTTTACTCAAAAGTTGTATACGGATATTATTCGGGGTGGAGAATACGAACTTAGCGTCCGTTTGTCGATTTTCAAAATACTAAGGTGGCTCTTGCCCCCTAAATGACATATTACCTACCGTAACCTACAGTAAACCTCGGAACTTCGACAAATAGACTCCAGATTCGTGTTCATCACCCTAGATTACCCCTACATACAAGTTTTGAGCTAAATCCGAGAAACTTTTTTGAAACTCACAAAAAAAATGCCTGATGGTTACCCCTGCCTATTCGCGAGGTTAAAAAAATGCTCATAACTTGTTCGAACCTGCAGCTCGGGGTGGGATACTGCGCATTTTTACTATTGAGCCAGAAGAGATACCAACGATACTGGTCGTTTTTGCAGATGCGTTTACCAGTCTAAACACTTCCCTTGTAATTCGGTTTCTTTACTTTCAAAAGAAGAATGCGCAGAGGATCCTTGAGTAACACATTTGAGAAGACTAGAAGCCTCTAATTGTTTGTTGAGCGATTCAGATCTGGCTGAAAATTTGCCTGTGGAGTCTTTTTTAGGTGCTGATCACGAATCTTATATTGATTTGACAGGTTTCAGGAGTATTCAACATATTTCAGTCAAAGGTTTTCATCGCGGGAAAATTTTGAGGGCAAAACGTGATATTCGAAATGTTGGAATGTTTCAATAGATGAGGACCGAAATTTTTCTGTGGGGCTTTTCTGGAACGGTGAACACGAACCTGCAACCCGTTTATTGATTTTCGATAGATTACGATGGGTCACGGTGGGTATGCGGTAGCTTGGTCAAAGTCTCAGATTTGGCTCAAAATTGGTATGCGAGGGTTATTCGTGGTGGTGAATACGAATTTGATGTCTATTTGCCGATTTTCTAACAAGAAAGGTAGGATTTGCCCCTTAAGTGGCATAAAATCTACCGTAACCTACAATAACCCTACAGTTGACCGCATTGTTAAAAGCACATGGTGCGGTTGCGGACTCGCACTAAAACTACGGTAGAATCTGGTACTTTGCCAGATTTCGTCATCGATCGGCGCCAACCGTCGTCTCTCTGCTCACGAGAATATCAGCTGTGGCTCCGATCGATGACGAAATCTGGCAAAGTGCCAGATTTTACCGTAGTTTTAGTGCGAGTCCGCAACCGCACCATGTCCTTTTAACATTGCGGTCAACTGTAATTCTAGCGACAAAGAGACCCCAGATTTGTCGAATCCGGAAGAATGTTTCCTAACGCCCCATAAATTGGCTGATCCCTTGCCTTCAAAACCCTTATAACTTGATTCCGAGATGCCCGCAGCAAAATCCGATGTCAAATTCGGAGACAGCGTGCCAGAATTGACCAGAAAACATTCATCATCTTTGAAAGGGTGTGGATGGCCTTGCGAGGTTTCCTAGTTAGGTTGGCTTCTGAACATCATCTTCCCTCATTAAATACTAGTTACTCTCCCCTGATGATTACTTATATCAAAACATTTGTTTTCTTTCAATAGTTCACATCGATGGGTGGAGCTCAGGCAAAATATTTCGACTTCGAGACCGTATATGTATGTATGTAGGGCTGGTTAGGCTCGTTTTTGTCCGTTTTTTGGTTGTTGCAATCAACTCCGGACTTTTCCGTGCAGAACTCTGTATTTATACCTTAATGTTGAACACATATTTTCGTTGTCTCATTAAAGGCAGTGTCCACGATAAAAACCATGTCCGATTTTTAGGTGGAGATCGGCAGCTGCGGGGCCTAGTGCAACCCTAACGTTGAAAAAAATAAGAAAAATGAGCTCGGAACGGTCCCCAACGGCCCCAAAGTTGGACACCCGTCAGCTCGTCACACCTCAGATGCACTTTCCACGCCCACCGACGTAAACAAATGAATGCTCGAGATTGTGATATGAGCAACTGTTTCCGATCAATAGCCCCGTTCTTCCCTTTATTCCCAACTTCTCTCTTTACTCAGGTCAGCTCGCATACATCGGCTGCAAAAGACGGAAGTTACAAGCCTCGGACAACTCGTCCACCATGCTTCCTTAGTTCAATTTTTGAGGGACCATAACTCCGTTCCTAGAAGGTCTTGTACGATTCTAAAAACAGCATTGGAATCAGCATGGGACCGTTTTTGAGATAGGCGGAAAAGCAGAAAAACGATTCCTATCGTGAACACTGCCTTTAAGCCTGGAAAATCAGATCGAATTCATTTAGGTAGGAGCAGTGATTGCCTTGATATGTAATGACCGCGCAGGAAGACCTTTTGAAGAGTGGGATGAGTAGGAAGTATTGTTAGCTGGTTTTATCTTCGAGTTGGGCGCTATCTGATCTAAGGTCGTCCTGATTCTTTCTGTCAGTTTGCGTGGCTGTGCCGCCACTTCGCCCTGCACTCTGTTTGAAAGAACATGCAGTGGTCTCTCTGCAACTCTACAACAACCAACATTTGGAATCAGCCGCATGATTTGTAACCCGAGGTCGAATTCGTCATTAAACTCTGAGCTGACAGTGATTTTTGACCGGATCCCCTGCACTAAACTATGCTACGCATCGCTAAGGATGAGAACATTCGCCTGAGAGTTGAGATAGGTCTAAACACTAATCTTTACGGTATTTCGTTTATAGATCGAGGGAGCTTGCAAAATAGGCCAGAATCCTTTTCTTAGATTCCTTGACCTCTTTAGAAAAGAGGAATCCATTGACGTTAACAGATTTGAAAGTTCCTGTCCTACAAAATTTTTCAGTTTTTATCGTTTTATTCCCGTCAGATTCAGGCACCCGTCAAACGTGGTCGGGTTGCATTGGCCCTGCCCGTGAGCGAGAGTGGAACACCAACATAGAAAACCGCCGCATTCAGTGCTTGTCTAATGTGCTCGAGTGACACTCTCATCGAAAGGATCTATCGCAGGGGGACGTGCTCCAAACGGCAGCAGGTGCTACAAAATTTCACAGGGGTAGCACACGTGCTGTAAGGTAGTCCAGCGCTATCGTAGCAGCACACTTGCATGCGACGCGGCAAGCTCACCTAGCACCATCTGAGATTACCAGCGGTTGGACAAGGCCTCCAGCAACTGGGCCGGCCTAAATGGTACCGCAAACCTGGGTGATTGAACCGGCGACGCTGTCAACATCTGATTCCGGCCTCAGGAGTGCGTCGTTTCTTTCCTCTTTTGTTACACGTTTTGCCATCGGGTTGAATGAGTGTCATGCACGCATTGAACATTTTATTTGTAGGAGCACGCGCTGTAGTTCGAAACACAATAGGAACACGTGCTTCCCTTGCAGCACGTTACCTGGCTGTGCTCGAGATCGCTTTGTCTTCGAATTGAATGCATATTCGACACGCATCGAATGCGGCGATTGTCTGAGAGTATCGACTGGGTGGATTGCGGACGCAAGCAGACGGTCGTAGACGGACTCATTTGGTGGATTTTCTGCACCCGTCTGTCACTATTTCAGTGCGTATCGACCAGGTGGGATTAAGCCGATCGACTCAGTCTCAGGAGACCTCTAACACAATCTGTTATGCACTAAATGGGTAGGGTAATTTTTCATTTTGACAATTCATCTCGTTCCGCTCCGAAGTGGCACCTGTGACAACTATCAAGTCCCGCCAATCCACTTCATTTCTTAAAGGCATCGTTCGCGCAGGAAATCAATTTTCATTTTTTAGGCTTAATTTCATGATTTAGCCCGGTAGACCACACTGGTGAACTTTGGCGCATCAAAAACGTTGGGTTTTCTCATAAGTCATCCAACACTTTTTCCTAGAATGTTGGTGCGACCGTAAGACAACATGAAAAATGGTTACGTTACGAACTCCACATGCAGAAAAACACCGAAAATGACAGTGACGAGGCCTCCAAAAGCAGAAAAACATCAAAAAGGATTTTGGCGCGAAATTCAAATTCATATTTACAATGTGTTCCGATTGACTTTTCTTTACAAATGAAGGTTTTTCATGGGCCCCTTCAACATTTTCGTTGACTAGAGAGGCCAAGCTACACAAAAACATGAAAAAATAATATACGGTTTTCTGCGCGTACGATGCCTTTAAATATTTTGCGCATAATCAAATGTAGCACAAGGGTTTTCTGACCTTGAGCCGCCTTTGATTGAAAAAAAGATTGTCCGGACTCATTTATTCAGACATTTATTCTTCTAAACTAAGACAACCGTAGCGCATCATTCAAGTATGGGCCTGATCTGCAGTAATAGTCCTCTGAAAAATGAAAAAATCAAGTTCAATGAGGCAAAAATTTTGATGAAGTTGGCCGATTCCTCATAACCGATACCCTATGATAGCATTTTTATATCGAGAAAATTTGTTCCCGTAAGATTTCTATTTGAAGCATTTCTCAAAAAAAACTCTAACTTAAAGGCGTTTAATTTTCAAATGACGTTTTTCCTATATACTCTGAGAATGAAGGCCTGGCTCATTCTGCAAGCCCTATGAAAAGAAAACCGCAATTTTTCCGACCTATTTTAACTATCGTCGGCATGGATACTAATGAAACTTTTCGTTTACTATTGGGGGGAAAGGTTGGCGCAATTTACTATTACTATTGGGGGGGGGAAGGCTGCCGCAAATTCGGTAACATAGGTGCACCGAGTTTGTGCCAACCTCCAATGGGGAGCGCAAAGTCTCATAAGGATCCATGTCGATGTTAGACGAATATACGTCAGTGCGTGTGTAGAGCAGTGGCAAGCGGCGTCACTGTGACGCACTAGGTCGAGTGATCGACCCTCGCCCAACGATATCTTCACCATCTATCCCTCCGGTAAATTGGCACCAGACTTGTCTGGGAGGACAAGAACACAGATTTGAATATTGGCTGATCCTCGCATGTCTTCGTACTGGCTGCATACACATTCGAAAGCCTCTGCGACTCTGGATGTATGTCGAAATTTCATCTTTTATCCTTCACGCATGACGGCTCCGTCCATAGCTAATTACGAGTGTCAGTCGGCGCGTGGGGTTCCCATCATTACTATATGTTATTGACTCTCTCCCAGAGCAGCAGGGTACGCTAGCATCAGCGGCACGCAGCTGCCGCTAACGTCCGCTGCAGCCCATCGCCTGGGCTGCTGCTGATCAATAAATCATTATCAACCGATGCGGCTGAGGTTCAACTGTCGCTCGTAGCTCGTGTCTGGGTATGGACGGATCATTTAAAGGCAGTGGTCGCGCTCGATTATGCTCGTCTTCTTTTCCTCTCTAAACCCTTTTCTGGGCGTAGAGTAGTAGAACTTATAAGAAAAAATCGCGAAAAAATAGCTGCTCTGGGCCAAATTCGAAGCCTGAACTTTCTTGTCTTTCGATGGTGGACGAGTCCACCCCACATCATCGGCATCGATGATCTCTAATATCAAGAACATCAGCTGGCTTGAAATTAAGTTTCAATCAATGCACCTTCGGATTTATGTACACATCTGGTCAAAAACATTTACTGAAGTGCTTGCTTCCATTGTTCAACTGTTTTATTAGGTAAATTTGCATTTATTTCTTCCTCTGAGTGTCGATGATTTTCGACTGCTTGGCATAAGACTGTGATCTTTCTGTGCACGTGTGCACGAACTGGAAATTTAGGGTCTTAATAACTCTAATTCTAGCCCGTTTTTCACCGCGATACCTTCATAGTTTTTGAGCTGTTTTTGATCTGAGCTGATTTTTGTAGTTTTTTCGATAACGTTTTTCATCGTGACCACTGCCTTTAAAAGATTTTTGCGTCAGCCGCATAATGAACGGTACCGCAAATACTCTCACATTTCTACAAGACTGAGAACGCTGCTAGCTGCCTAAGTAATGATTCCTCGCCACAAGTATTGCTGGCAGTGCTGCCAATTTGACTTCCAGATTTGCCTACAAAATCTCCTATACCGCCCCAAGAAAACCCATTGATTTGAAAAAAAAATCAGCTGGGTGAGCCGCATCTGGGGGGGGGGGGACTGATCAGCAGCAGTTAGACGCGGCGATCCATCATCGTCGACCGATTCCCCACATCATTCAAGTCGCCGACTCCATCTCTGTTGTGTGAACGTAACCACAAACGGGATATTGCCGCCACCGTCGTTGTCGACATCGTTCTCACTTCCTTCACGCTAATCCCTCGATGCTGAGCTCCTTCGGGCTCGCACTGTCCACGCGATGGCCTTGCGATGGCAGTAACCGGTACCTGGTCGCGCCGCTACGCGTTCCTCTGCGACGAAACAGTTTTTTCTCCGAACCGTTAGCGGTTTCACCAGTAGCTTAGCTCCATAGATTTCACAGAGTCGGTTCAAGAAAGGAAAAAAAATATCGTCCATGTTGCATTTCTGTTCGCGATAGCTCGGCCTGTTTTTGTCGGCTGACGAACACCCGTTTACGCCGCGTCTCTCTCATTCTTCTTCCCCTTGCAACCGCATCCTTCGTAGTCATTATGTCCTAAAAACGAAGCGGTGTTCCAACGTAAAGCTAGAACGTCCCCATGTCAGCCTCTCTGCAGCGCTAGCAAACCTTTTGTGAGAATGTACTTTTAGACTTTACGACGGCGATTTTCTTCATCTGCTTCATTTCGCTCCTGTTTTTTTACAATCTCCGCTTGCTAATCCAACCATCATTACAGGTGCGATAGATGCTCCAGATGCGATAGATGCTGCGGATTCTGCTCGTCGCCTTTGCCGGCTTCGTGGCGGCTGTAGCCGTCGATCCGCTCTGCTCCGTTTACGATCCGTTCAAAGTACTACCTGATAACAACAAGGTCAGTTCATCTCCAGCTTCTTTCTCACTTTACTGAATGATTATTGTTTTTTCTCGATTTTTTCGGCGTATTCCGTCGAACCATTCTACCTAGGCGTACGAGGCAACAAGTGCTTAAGGAAATTCACTTTTTATGATGTTTATACTTACCTCACTGCATCCCTATCTGGGGTGGCTTTCAAGGACATTCCCATCGCAAAACGTTTACCATGGAAGCGTAGCCGCGGCAAATTGGAAGCGATTTGCAGTTATAGTTCGTAACCACGGGAAACTAATTTGTCCATGGAAAGGCTGTTTGTCCTCCCACAGCGCCGTGGGAACATTCTTGGAATGCACCCATGGCCAGCATTGCATTGGTAGGACGACTCGCTAGCCTGGTGCTAGGCAAAGGTTATCTCAAAGGCAGTGTTCACGATAAGAATCGTTTTTCTGCTTTTCCGCCTATCTTGAAGACGGTCCCGTGCTGATTCCAATCATGTTTTTGGAATCGTACAAGACCTTATAGGAACGGAGTTATGGTCCCTCAAAAATCGAGCTAGGGAAGCATGGTGGACGAGTTGTCCGAGGCTTGTAACTTCCGTCTTTTGCAGCCAATGTATGCGAGCTGACCTGAGTAAAGAGAGAAGTTGGGAATAAAGGGAAGAACCGGGCTATTGATCGGAAACCATCGCTCGTCTCACAATCTGGAGCATTCATGTGTTCACGTCGGTGGCCGTGGAAAGTGAATCTGAGGTGTGACGAGCTGACGGGTGTCCAACTTTGGGGACGTGGGGGGCCGTTCCGAGCTCATTTTTCTTAGTTTTTTCAACGTTAGGGTTGTGGGTTATGCTGGGCCCCGCAGCTGCCGATCTCCACCAAAAAATCAGACATGGTTTTTATCGTGGACACTGCCTTTAAGATTCTATTCTGAAAACTCTATGAAAGCTGGCATTGTTGATGGACTACTTACCCACTATTTCGATGCGAATTTTACTTTGCTCTTTTGCGTGCATGTGTGGAGCGCGGAGAGAGACAGCGAGAGAGCATGAGGGAGAAGCAACATACACGCGCACACGCACGCGGCGGACCAGAGCGAATTTCACTCCGAAATGGAGGATACAGCTTACTGCGTTGAAAAAGGCGGTGGTGCGATTCCGGCCAGCACACTTTGAATATGGTAGATTCCTGGCGCTTTGCCGAGATTCGTCATACAAGCTGATGTCTTCGTATTCCTTCGTATTTTCATAGTTTTTCCCCGATTTATTCTCGTTTTTTATCAGTGGACTGTTGGGGGAGGGGCGACCGTTTTGGCAATTTGCAAGCTTTTCCGAGTATTGAAAACGATTTCGCCAAATTTTACTTTTAAATTAGTTTGATTTATAAAAACGACCACCTTTTTTTCTGTCAAAACGAACAAAGTAAAACATATTAGAGGAAGAGAACGATTTTGTTTTTTTTTTCGTTTCAAAACCCTCCAAAAACAATAGAATAAATGCTGAAACAGTGAAACCCCTACTCAGAAACTCAACGGGTCCGACCGCAGATTTCTGTCGGGTCGAACCCCTTTCCGCTTTCGCCCCCCCCCCACGTCTTCCAACTGAGACGACGTGGGGGAGAAATAAAATTTATTCTCCCCCCATGTGTTCTTACTTGGGACTTCGTGGAGGAACAATGCTAAAGGGTCCGACCCGACAGAAATCTGGGGATGGACCCCGCTCGAGCTGGGGTCCGACCTGGCGAATGTCTGAGTATGTGAAACACCAAATTATTTAAAATTAGTTTAGACAATGCCTTGGCACCACTTCTAGTAAAAATCTCACGAAAATCGCCATTGACGGACAATTTTTGACCACTCCTAAAGGGTCTAACATTCAAAAAAGCCCCTAAATTACCTGAAAACTGCAAATTCCCTTCAAACACAAAGAGAAGCCCCCACTCGGATAGCTCAACCTAAAAATAAACGAATATATATGAGGGAAGACCATGAAAAAAAAAACAAAGAAAAAGAAAATCACCAGAAATATTCAGGTAATCGGCTGATATGACGAATCTTGGCAAACCGCTAAGAATCTAGGGTGTTCGAATTTTTTTCTGGTAGAAACGAATCCGAAATGACGAATCTTGTCAAAGCGCTTATAATCTACCATATTCTCGGTGCTGTGTCCGCAACCGCACCACAGTCTCTTTCCGGGGCAGTGGACTGTATCTTGTGAAAGGCCGACTTCGGCACAAAACTAAAATATAGCACGCTAGCACACCCACTTTCCTCACTTTTAGAGCCGCATAGGACCATTTCGTTTTTTTTTTCTAAATTTTCCTTCGGCACTGTTGTTGCAATTGGTCCCGTGCCTTTTGATTCTCGGAAACTTGAAAAGCGTAACCATCATTCAATGTCCTCATAAGTGTTTTCATCGTAGACACTTCAACAAGGGTTTCTTGAAGCAGGCTTTAGCTGTGTATACCACTTGTATTACATTTTTCAACGGCACCTGCAGGTATTTAGTGTGTTGTGGTTACTGTGAATCCGAAAAAACGCCGCCTGAGTGCTCTTCGTAGAAATCCGAATCATGGCGTGAGATACGTACAGCTTGAGACGCTCCCTGTCTGTATGACACAGTACACCCTTTGACATGGATTCTGTGGTTTTCATGTGATCGGCAAGTAGACACCCCTGTATTTTCACATTTGCATAGTGCGAAATCTCGATTCCTCCAAAGAAGCTGAGTTTAATCGACCACCTCGGGCCCAACCTCTTCCGCCATCATCACGAGCCGCGCTCCTTTCCTTAATTCTCCAATTAAATATTGGCTTAATTTTCAATGAATTTCAACCGCGTCTTCGGTTTTTGCGACCTTACCGGTCTGTCTCTTGATCCTTGTTCGCTCACGTGTAGCGACTGCGAATGAGGAGAAGTACAGACCTGAGACAACACGTTCACCAAATGTTTGGCACCAGAATAAAGGAATACTCTAGGAGCCATAACCCCGTTTGTAGTGGATTCTGAATGATTCCAGAGATACCGTTAAGATCAGCGTGTGATTCTCTCAAAGATATGCATAAAATCTGAAGAATATTTTCTCGGGTGTCCTGTGCCTTTGAGCCCAAAATGAATCACATGATCCATTCGTCTTTATTCAATCAATTGAATAACACGAATACAGAATGAGTTTAATCTACCAAATCAGATATTATTCAAGGTCTGGACACTACATATACCCTTACTTCATTGAATACAGTGGGCTGCAATCAGCCACACCTCCGCTCCAAACGTATTGGAATAGTTTCGGACTACAACCTTCAACTCTACAACATTTGACTGGTTTTGTAATTGCGCAAGCATATCAGATTAATAGGCATTTAGGAACTCTCCGTCGAATGTTACACCGATGACACATGAAAAAATCGAGTCCGACTGAAAAGTTGGCGAAATGGCGCCATATATATGGATTTACTGTGACATTTTTCGCTTTTTTCACCCCGTTTGCGAGGCAGAAAGACATGCTGATAGTGGTGACTTTGCACCTACTTTTTTAGGCTGAGAGAGCGTACTACACATTACCGTAACACCCGCTACGGAGACTTTTTCTGTGACCCGTATGTTCCGCGGAAGGGCAGATTTCCTGAAGCGCTGTGCTTTTTTTAGAAAAGTCCAGCCTCATTTCAAAGGCAGCATACACGCTCAAAAATCGTATCGATTTTATGATATCAGCCGAAGGTTTGGAGTTTTTAGTATGGGAACTAACGAAAAAAACTTACGAAAACTGGATCGAAAAAGAGAAATAACGGGTTGTTTTTTGTTATAGAGTAAAAGTGGACGAGTTACACCGCAGCATATCCGCTCGGTCGAAATAGCGGAGCTAGCGGTAGAGTTGTTGTGATAGCCATCCTAATGTTGACAGACATCTATGTCCTGTACTAGAACGCTTACGTCGTTGAAAGCTTTAAAAACTAGCCATAGTGACAGTTGCTATTCTAACAATCAATCTGGACGTGTTTGTTTTGGGGAAGGGGTGGAGTCTGCAAAGCTCATGGGAGGAGTCTACAACATTCTTCGACCCGATGTTGTTCAAATTTGGTGGTACTTACTCGTTTTTAACGCTTCCAACGGCGTAAGCGTTCTAGTTGGAGCCATACGACCCCAGTCGTAATTATCTGAACAACATTTTCGAGCGTGTCTGCCTTCAGTGGTTTTCAACTTACAAACCAATCTGAGCTCAATTTCTGTCCTCTCTAGAGCACGGCTGCAGAAACCCAATGATATGGCTACTTCACTTTTAGAGTTTCCCCTTGTCTCTTCTGACAAAAGAATGTCGCGTCACATCTTTGGTGGCGCATGTCGTATTAACGTATATATGAACGAGCTTTCCGATACTCTTCAGCTGTAAATAGATTTTTTTTTCAAATCAGACGCACTTTAACTCCTCCCTAATTCAGTGGCGACAAAACTTGTTCATCTTCCTAGCACACTAAAATGGTGGTGAACTGATTACTTATCATCAACAAGGTCAAGGTCGCATTTATTGCTTTGTAATCGGTGGCGAACAAACTGACAAGTAGAAAAAACAAAGACGATAGGTTAAAATGACCTCTAAAATGACAAATTTACTTCATCAAGAATTCCGAGTGCACGCAACAACCGGCATTGTACCCCTATGGAAGAGTGGTTGTTCAAGGACACGTCCCACCAGTTCGCCATTTTACCGTTGCGGATTCTAAATCATTATGATTTGATTTGATAGAAAATTCATAATTTTGTCGGCTAAGGCAATAGTTTTTTTGGAAAAAAAATGTGGAAATGGGTCTGCAACAAGCGGAAAACCGGCTTAGAAGCTTGCACTGATCCTGCATCTGCCTAATCCTAAACCTCAGAAAAAGAATACGAGCGGATTGTGCAACGTTCGAAGAACTGTTGAATTTATGACAGAGAAAATTAGAGGGGACAATGTTGGAATTCGATAGGGTCGTATGTTCGAAACCGTTTCTTGACTCTGGGAAGGCGTTTGGATCCGTTTTTTCAACGTTTTCTGCTTCTTATGGCTAGCACGAATGTTTTTCGTTGAAAACTTAAGAACGAAGTTCATCGTGAACAGTGCCTTTAATCCAAATTTCTGACCGAATTTTCGAGTTGTTTTTTATTTTCGTGACTCTAGTTGTAGTTTACACAAGGTGCTGAGTTGATCGCAAAGCGCTTGGCTCCGGGCGAGATTGAACCAGCATATTCCCTTTCCGGGGGAGCGCCTTATCGCACTGCACCACCGTAGCCCCAGCGCCGCTCTCACTCAACTGCTCGGTAAATCTTCACCGAAGCAATCATCCTTTCACCCGCATAACGGGATGAAACAGGAATACCGTCAGAGACTATCTAACAGTCGTAGACCTGTCAAGATGATGCCCTAGTTAAGTCTTACACGATTTTTTGGATGTTTTTTGCCGTAACTGCAGTTTAACGTCGCAGTGCACGTTATGGTATGTTTACACAAGGTGCTGAGTTGATCGCAAAGCGCTTGGCTCCGGGCGAGATTGAATCGTGTAAGACTTAACTAGGGCATCATCTTGACAGGTCTACGACTGTTAGATAGTCTCTGACGGTATTCCTGTTTCATCCCGTTATGCGGGTGAAAGGATGATTGCTTCGGTGAAGATTTACCGAGCAGTTGAGTGAGAGCGGCGCTGGGGCTACGGTGGTGCAGTGCGATAAGGCGCTCCCCCGGAAAGGGAATATGCTGGTTCAATCTCGCCCGGAGCCAAGCGCTTTGCGATCAACTCAGCACCTTGTGTAAACATACCATAACGTGCACTGCGACGTTAAACTGCAGTTACGGCAAAAAACATCCAAAAAATCGTGTCTAGTTGTAGTATTGCGTTTTATTGGTACGGCACCTAGTTCCTCGATTTTTAGTGCCCTATAATTACTTCAAAGGCAGTGTCCACGATAAAATTCGTCTTCTTATGAAAGGCCGATGGCTCATTGCAACATTCGCGCCGAAAAAAAAAAACGAACAAAAACGGGCCCAGAAGAGCCCTATACGGCTCGCGCAAGTCATCTCGCGAGCCTTGCGCGAGCGGAATGATGGTCTCACAGTGCTCTTCTGGGGCCTATTCGTTCGTTTTTTGAACGCTAATGCTGCAGTGAACCAGCGGCCTTCGGATTTTCGACGATTATAGAAAGACGAATTTCATCGCGGACACTGCGTTTGAGCAGAAAAATCTCATGCCTCCAGAACAGTTTTTGCCTCGAAACGGTTGTCCAAGATAAGATTAGCGTCAACGTCTTCTTTTTTCGACCTTGTTCTCGTCTCTGTGAGAATTATCTAGAATGACATCCCGCACGAAAGCCGCTACGATTAAGCATTTGATCTCGCGGTGAAGGCGGTTTCCTAGCGGCTAAAAACGCTGTGGGGGGGCTGTGAGCTAGTGACTAGCAGCTGTGGCCTCCGTAGAGCACTGAAACCTATCACCACACATACGTAATTGGCAAATTATAAGGCGAAAGCTGAAGTTGTACACTAATGTAAACGTTTGTTGTAGAAGGAAATACTGGAGAATTCCAAAACATGCTCTTTCAGTTCCAAATCGGAGGTGCTTTCCCCCTTCATGACGAAGACTGCAAGAAGCTATTGCCAGAGACAGTTCAGGAGATTGTCGCCATTCAATGGGCCCTAACCCATTGGAACCAGAACCCAGCCAATTACAACGCCAAGCTGGGTAAGTGAACGGGTTTGGCGCTTCAGCTGTCACTGCATTTCGAATGTTCTAGGATTGTACGCTGGCGACACTTGCTCCAGAGCTCAGGAAGCGTTGTCACAATCGCTCCGATTTCTCGATTCAGTTGGCTATCATGAGCCGAAAGAGTGTCGAACGGAGAATCCCTCAGCAAAACTGCTTGGTTTGTTTGATTATATTTCACTCTGATTTGCAATGAGTGCGAAAATAGAGTTCTTCAAAACACGCTTAACTAGGAATGAATGAGCATAATCAACACGCCTAATACTGAACACCTTCTCAATAGCCTTCAAGATTTCGCTGACAGCCCGTAGGTTGCGATGGTAGCCTACAGCCGGAATTTGGAAAGAAAAAAGAAAAGCCAATGAGCAATTGGTCAGAGCCTGGAATTTCTAGTATGTACTTATTAAACCTAAGCTCGTCATCCACCAGCTCCCTCAACTTCATAGGCAATTGTTCCATCAACTGTCCGGCATACGAGGCTTCCTCCTTGGCGAGAGGCTGCCAGTCCGGCAATGTGTCTGAGCTGGCCACCGTTGCATCGTGTGGCCTCGACAATTTCCGTTCCTTACCCCCAAACCACTTGGCGAGGAATGAAAAATGTTCAAATTTTATCTAGAGAGTCAGAGTGTATCATGAGCGAGCTATCTGAGTAGCAGTTTTTCATGGAGTCGACGTAATCAATTTAGCCTAGTGAATGGACGGGGCTGCGACTGTAGATCGCCGCGAGCGATCGAAACCCCATTGGCCGGTGATGCCGCCAACACCGCACGCCCAGCCGCCTTTTCTATGCGTCAGACCATAGAATGCTGATGATATCGTCGAACAACATGGGAAACAGTTATGGAACGGACCCCAAATGCAGGCAGACTTCAAAAATGCCAGTGACCAGGCTTCAAAATAAAGAAAAAACTTCAAAACGGTTTTGGCGCAAACTCCAAATCCATTCTTACAACGTGTTCAAACTGGCCTTTCTTAAAAAATGAAGAATTTTGAGGGGCTTTTTCGGCAGTTTCGTTCACTAAAGGGACCAAGCTATACAAAAAAAATGAAAAAAAAAGGTTTTCTGCGCCTACGATGTCTTTGATGAATACTCAGTCAGCCTCACATTCTTGACCGAACTGCTACCGTTCTTTGCCCAGGTGAAACCACTGGCTCGCCGACGACATACCGTAGTTCGTTCGACAAAGCTCACCATTTTTCAGTTCTTCGCCCACTGTGGGCTAAAAACCCTCTTTACCTGGGTGAAGAACTCATGTTTTTGCGAGTAAGTATGCCACATTTGTCAACACAAGAAGAACTGTGACAACCCTGTCAAATGCAGGAGTCTCAGTTCTCCGAAATGATCGAACAACTAGAGGAACAACTTGGCCCCGCCTCCTAAACACCAAAATTCAAGCCGCCCTTATGAATTTTGTGTCGACGGCGATGCTCAAAAAAAGCACGTTCGTGTGAAGAACTCTTGGTTTGGCTTTCGAGAAGGATCGCAGGGTTCAACTTTTGCGGTAATGGGGCGGGACCACCTAGCTCTCATAAATCGGTTGATTGAGCGATTTCAGATATCGCGCCTGACAGGGTTGCTACAGGTGATGCTTTGACTGTAATATTAAAAGTTACTCCTGAGGTTGGACTGTCACAGCACACGTAGGAAATTTCCAATTTTCCTGGCTTTTCTGGAGGGAATCGCAATTAGAACGCAGCCCGAAAATCCGTTCGACGGCCAAAATTTGTCACCTATACTTCCGTGCAGGTTTCTATGTGTACAGGAAGTAAATCATATCGAGTAATGCAAATACGATCCGACATTGACCTTGATGGGATTTTCACACCATTTGGCAGTGACTCGTTGAGAGCTTTCGAGTGTCTCTCGTCGAGTTTGTCAACCTTGAATGAGTCTTGGGAAATCCTGCAGTTTTTCTCTTTGTGAGTGTTCGGGTGTTCGTTCGAATATAACTGGGTCGAGTGAAACAAGTTTTTCGCTAGTCAGCCTTCCCGTTGGTCGGTCGACGCCCAGGAGATCTCGACAGAACGGACGATGTTTGACGGGAAATTCTCTGTCTGGAGTTTTTTTCGGACTAAAAAACTATCGAGGAATTTTCAGCCGATGTAAAATCGCGTACGCATTACCGACGAAACAAATCAGCCCTGAATCGGCCGGCGAACTTCACTCGGAGGTCGAATTCCTAGAGTTTCCGAGAAATGCCTCCATTAGGAACAACATTTGCTATATTTTGACAACAGTTTTGAGGAAAATGGATAGTTCATAAGGTGATGCGCACGCAAAAGGAATACACATCCTTGGATTGCATACGATTGCTCAGGATCAATGGGGAGAACATGAGGGCCCAGAGCGGAAGCTGCAACAGAAGCGGAACATGAGAAATGCACTCCAAACACTGTTAGCTCGAGACCGATGATTTTGACAAAACAGGTTTCATACAGGCCACATTCGATAAGGATTAACTTTTCCATTCACTATGTCTACAATTTCGTATGAAATCGTTTCTATCAGTGTTCATCATGAGAAGCTTTCACGTTGTCACGCCATGAAGGACGTACACCGTTTCCCACCGGTGGGACACGCGAGCTGAAATGGGACGCCACCGAAAATCGATTTTCGTTTTTCATGTTCATAGTGAAGCTATCAATGATGTAAACATTGTCCCAGGATTTCCGCTCATAGAACTCTTTGTAATCAAAAGAAACAACTGTCTGAAATTACGGCAGGGTTAAGTGGGAATATTTCTTTGCCATCGCTGCTCCGTGGGTATTCACTTAAAGGCAGCATACACGCTCGCAAGCATAGTCGAGATAACAGCATAGATAGGTCCGCACGGCCCGTACTATGTCGTCAACGACGTTTGAAGCGCTGAAAACTGTCCAGGATGACAATATTTGACAATGTTTCAGCAATCCTGCCTTCCACGCCTGTATTTTCCCACCCATTCGAGTACGAGAATGAGAACAGAAACTTGAGGAAACATGTGATAAGTTAGAGTGATAGCACTATCAAATGGGAGTGCACGAGAGAAACAGCTTGGTTCATCTGAAAATAACATGTTTGTTTGCCGAAGAAATCCTCCAATTCAAAAAGCCAGCCGAAGTAGAGCGGCATTCTCGAAAGTGGACGAGAGTTAATCGGTGAACAGACATGTTATTTTCAGGTGGATCAAGCTGTTTCTCTCGTGCACTCCCATTTGATAGTGCTATCACTCTAACTTATCACATTTGAATGCGATTTAGAAGCCTGCTATATGTTTTCAATTTTTGTATCGTTTAAGTTTGGCCATGGTGGGTAAAGAGATTTAAATTGAGGAAAATCGATGTTTCGGGGTCATGTAGGTGTAGTCATAGTAACGGCACGTTTCCAGATGAACAGAACGTGATTCCAACTCAGGGGTGGTAGTAATCTTGTCTTTTAACGCTGGTCAACTACGCACTCCTGACCGTTGGTTGACTACGAATCAGCCACAGCTTGGCCGTGAACTAACCACCCCTGTAACAAGGATCAGCTTTATAATTCCATGTAAAGTATCTGTTACTTGGAACAGCACAACCACTACACATTGAGTCATGTAAAAAGCGACGGATGCAGCCGCAGTCTCTTTTAAACCTTGAGTTCGAAGCAGTTCGTTGACGTTTTTCGAGACCACAGCAAACGATTTGATCCCCTGGATCATTATAATTGCAGGGCAACATATGGAGAGTTGAAAATCGGAGGAGGCAATAGAATTTTATCGATTTCGAGGCTATTAAACGAAAAAAGAACATCAAACTGTACATTTTCTCGCAGCTGCTGATTTGTACTATATTATCTGTAAAGGACATGATGAATAAACACCAAAGAAGGCTAAACTACATCTTTTTAGTTATTCTTAAGTTACAAAGAGCAAGTTGGTAACGCATTATTCATGTTTACCTTGGTATTCTTCGTTTCTACATAGTGCAAGAAAAATAAATTTCAAAAATGCCCATTTTTGAGAAAACAGAGGTGGAAAACGGGTTGTGTTAACCGCTCGCAAAAAGTCCTCCATAGGACTTTTTTCGAGACCGTTCTTCGTCTCTCCTCTGCAGACATATTCCTCACCGTCTGTCAGAAGATCTTCAACCGGTGGTCTCGTGTGTTCGCCGCAGAGTGAAACTCCATTGAAAAACTGCTCAGTGACCACACAATTTTTCATTTCAAAACAGGAGCAGCAGTTTCTAAGCCGAGGTTCTCGTCTTCTCCCACTTCCAACCTCAAAAGCAAGCCTCTTTCGTTAGTAGTGTTGAAGAATAAACTTCTCTTATGCCTTATTTGCTGCCATATGGCCGCAAGTCAACCGCCACTGACCGTGTGATAACCACCCGCTTAGTGGCGGTTAACTTGCGGCCATCATGCAGATTACTACCACCCCAGGTTTCTTGTTGGTAAAGCTAAGAAATGGTAGTGAAAGAAAAACGAACTCGCAATGCGCGCAGAAATTGTTTTTGCAACGATTTTGTTCGTATTGAGCCTCAGCTAATTTCACAAAAGTTTGAATATTGTGCTATGGTGGAGCTGCCGGCGGACCACGAGTTCCATAGCCGAGCCTAGGATTAGTGAATACATTGAACAAGAGAAAGTTCGAAAATCCGCCTTTGAGGCGTAGAAATCGGCTTTTGAAAACACCTGAGATCACCTGTGTGGCACGCGGTCCGAAGTCGTAGTCAACACGTGTCCCACCGGTTTGACGCGTGGTCGTGAATGGATTAATAGTATTTTTTAAATAATTCGTGGTTATCGTAAAGTTAGGATTTCGTTTGTTCACGTCAAGGGGGCGTACTGGGCTTGCTGGGCGTGTCTTTTTGCAACATCGCCAGCTCGCACCCGTTTTTTTGCAATTTTATTGCCAATTTTGCTGTTTTCTTTGGCTCCGTCTCCTCCAGCGCCTGTCAGCATACATAGTGTTCACACTAAAAACGCAACTTCGGGATTCATCGTGAACATTGCCTTCAGCATACGTACATGTAGGCATATGTATTCGTCTCCTGCTACGCTTCTTTTTCGCTTACTGAACCCGTAAAACATCTTCACAGATCATGGAAGAGATATTGAATTCTTGTTGAGATTGACATCAGCTCACTACTCGACGGCTGCTAAAATCGCAAATCGTCTGTCGACTACTTCAAGGTCCTTCTAGTGAAAACACGCGTAGCAAAAGGAACCTGGTCGAAATTTGTAGAATTTCGATGCTATGTTTCCCATTATCCAACAGTCTTTCGAACTGGGCTTATTGATTGGGATCCAGGCCACAAAAGTAGCGCAGATCTCGTTGTATCGTAACTGCGGTCGAATTCTCCACTAATTACGTTAGCGATGATATTGGGTCGTGAGTTCCATTACGATGTTTAGCCAAATTAGATCAGATGAAAGGACGGAGTGTTTCGAGATTTTATCGATGATGGGATTAGATTTCGTCTCAGCAACATGATAAAAATTTGAAGAATCTGCAGCTTATTCCTTAAAGGCAGTGGTCGCGATCAAATATGCTTGTCGTCTTTTTCTCTCCAAATCCTTTCCTGGGTCTCGAGTAGTAGGACCTATAAGAAAAAATTGCGAAAAAACCACTGTTTTGGGCCGAATTTGAAACCTGAACTTTCTTGTCTTTTGATGGTGGACGAGCCCTCTCCACATCATCGGCATCGATGACCTCTTTTATCAAGAACATCAGCTAGCTTGAAATTGAATGTCAATCAATGAACCTTCGAGTTTATGTACACATCTAGTCAAAAACATTGACTGAAGTGATGCTTTCATTATTCAACTGTTTTTATTCGTTAAATTTGCATTTATTTCGTCCTCTGAATGTCGATGATTTTTGACTGCTCGGCATGAGACTGCGATCTGTTTCGTCATCGCTGTGCACTTGTGCACGAACTAGCTTCTTTGGGCCCTAGAAACTCTATTTGTAGACCGTTTTTCACCGCGCTACCTTCATAGTTTTTCAGCTGTTTTTGATCTAAGCTGATTTTTGTAGTTTTTTCGATAACGTTTTTCATCGTGACCACTGCCTTTAAGAGGAACTGATAGCACTATGTATAGGGGTGATCGCACCGAAGGACCACAGCTCCTCTTCATCATTGGGCACTATGCTAGCGGTGGCTAATCTGCCAGTAGCAGCCTATTCCAGCCAAGCTGTGACGGCTCTGCTTGAAATGGAAACGCAGAACATCATCGCCACCACTCCAACGGTTGAGGTCTATGTGGAGGCCTTGGTGAAGTGAGTTCCACTCGTCTATGTAGCACAGCTTCTTCTCCTCAGTGTCTGGATACCGTTTTCATTCAGGCTGATGTCGGCGCTGCGATCGAATCTTGTCACAATCGTCGAGGATGGTTACAACAATGAGATTGTCAAACGGTAAACAGCACTAATCTCTTTCAAAAAATAATGGAAAACTGTGCCGCTCCTGCAGTATCAATAGTACAGAGTAGATCAATTGTGCAATCTCGGTTTCACAATGGACTCCTCCCTAAGTCATATTTCATAGTCCTCACCGTAGGCGCGGCACGCGCGGGATGAGCCATTCGTCGCTTGTAGCGTGAAAGGACCCGATAACGACGAAGTTGACTTTGAAAAACTTCGGTACAATCCATCTCAATATAATCCAATCTAGAAAGAATTGGTTTAAGGGTCATTAGACAACTGGATCAGGCAGATATCTTCGTGTCCGATGCGCTTGACGTCGAACATCCGCAATTGGCACAAGCTCTTGAAGACAGCGATAGCGAGATCGTGCTCTCACTTTTGCCCAAGAAAGAGGTATGTGATGAAAGATCAGGGTGTACACATAGCGGATTTCCTCCGCTCCATTCCAGTTGATTGCTGCCCTCAACAAACCGAGTATATACAAAATGGAAAAATTGTGGATCTCTCTGCCCATTGATGGCGAAGCACTGAATCTTGATGAGCAGAGCAAAATACTCCATCCAGAATCTCAAATCGAGGTAGGATAACTATAAGCAATTTTTTCCCTTTCGCTAAGAATGCACTCCTTTAGGTCATCTCCCTCCAAACCCAATCCATCGAACTGCCCCAGTTCCGCGACTACTTCCTGCGAGTACTCAAGAACAACTACCAGAGCTACCAGCTGCTCACCACATATGTCCAACAGGTCGGTCATTCCATCCTAACCTTTTCAGGCTCCGGAAGGCTTCTATACCGCCACAATACGCTTTCTAGGCTGGGATTCATGAACGGCAAACCTTGGGCTATAAATGTGTTTGCCGAAGAAATAGCACGCAATATTCGGAGGCAAGCAGTTCATGAATCCCACTCCTAATATAATGCGTCTTCGAATCGAAAGGCTCCTAAGCAACAGCACGTGCTGCTCCAAGGAGCACGTGGTCTATTCCAAGCGACTACGTGACGCTGATACGCAAAACTTTTGCCGCATCCCTACCTCCCTCGCAACAGGACGTGCCCCTATCGTCATCCAAAAGCAGTCGTGGGGGGGTGAAGCATCGCGCCTCGATAAGGGCGGAGTCCCATCCCTTCGATAAGGGCGGGGTCCCCCCGAACAAGGATACGGTACGTGTCACAGCCCGCAGCAAGGGGTCACCCGCACCTCAATCTCGCCACTGTCGACAACGAAGGAGCTTCCTTCGCTGAGGATCGTGGGGGAAGATCCCCTCAGCGGTGGAAAATAGCCCAGCAAATGGCTTGTGGTCTTCTTCCAGGAGCGGCCCGCAAGGCCAATTGCGCTGTCTGAGGGATGGGCCCCCTCACATACGTGTTGTACTACTGATGGGAGCCTGATAAATTGTGAAACAACTGATCAACGTGTCCAGTGAGGAGCATCGTGGCTGAGGTTTCGTCCAAATCGCATTGTAGCCGAATCGAAAGTGCGTTGTGGCCGAAAAGAACGCCATTGGATTGCGGCATGTGCTTCTCAATTGGACGACTATACGGCCACGTGCTGCTCGAGAAGCCCTAAGCCGTATTGTCGTACACAGCGCTTTGTATTCGAATCGAAAGCGTATCGTGACCGAATCCGTCCTCTCCACTACCTTAGTTGTTAGCTGAACTGCAGTGATATCAGTATGGCGTATTCAGGTGTACAACTGCAGCAATACAACTGTATGTGAAGTGAATAAACATCAGCTATCCGAGCGCTACATGCAGTCCAAAAACACCGATGCAGTGGTCCGAATGACATACGCTTTTGCTGCCGTTGGCCAGAAAATCGGTACCGACGCCGAGAAGGAGCGCATTTGGTAAGATCTGCATCTGCAGCACATTTGCAAGGTTGACGACCATGGCGATTTCAGCGTTCATCCGACTCCTGAATGCACAGCGCTGATAATGCGAGAGTTGCTAGCTATCGACTACGAGTTTGGTGTAAACGACCCGTCTGAACTGGCCGGCGAACGGCTTCGATTTTACAAAGGTGAAGTTTACTCTCTCCCACAACTGTGTTATTTTCTGATTTTCCCTATTCCGAAGTCCAACCTATGTAAGAGAGATCGCATCTGCTTGAGAACCTGTCAATGCTGAGATCCTTTTTCAGGTCGTGAGAACGTCTTTCTTGCCTCTGGCATGACTGTGAAGGCGATTGAATTGTACAACACTGCTGGCAAGACGAATATCTACCATCTGATGTCCTTCACCACTGGAAAACAGCCTACTGTAGCACTGTCGTCGATACGCCCAGCAGATCAGCGAAGGAGGTCGATTTGTAGTCCGTATCGACCATTCTGCGGACAATGTCCCAATGTACAAATGGTGAATGGAGAGGTGAGTGACTCTCCACCTACCGTTTGATCAAAGTCGGCAATTAATAATCGGCTTTCAGAGGCATTTCCTCTCGATTCCGCGTCACTATCCGATGTATCTCATTGGTCTATTCGATCTGCATGGGGGCGGTACCTGTCAATCAATGAAGACCACCGATATTAGTCTGCCAATGGCATTCATTCATACGGTATATCATTCATAAAACTAATCAAAGGATTCGTCCGCCAGTAAAAATCTGTCCGTTTTCAGGTGTGGACGTTCAAGCAGCGTTTCCCTGATCTGTTCCTGCTGAAGAATCTGGACTTTGGGGCGCTATTGGTGGACTCATGCTCATCCGGAAAACAAGCTATTGAAACGGTGGTCCGAGCGGAAACTCAGTGTTTCCGTTTCAATCAAGCAGGCCGTAATATCACCATAGTGCCAGGATCAGTGTTCGGCTACGTATCCGCTCTGCATGGCGACTCCCAGGAGGCGCTCAAGGGCTACTTTGCGTCTGGAGACGCCGCTGTCGCTCTTGTCGCTGCCGATTCTGATTCCACACCTCGTCACGTTTTCACCGCTCTGCCAGGAGCAAGGAGTCAAGCTCTCGCACTTCTCAGATTCCTCAATCGAATGCACTGGCAGTTCGTTACCGTGGCGCTCAGTGAACAGGTACATTCAGTACAATAGGGTACGGCTGTAGGCTCTAATCTCCAAGCTAACCTGAGTCGTATCTCCTTTCAGGACCCAGAATCGCTGTCAGCTTTCCGCCACTTCGAGCGTTTGGCTCTAGATCGTGGTGTATGCCTGGCCGAGGTAGTGAACATCGGTGGAGTTCGAGTAGACAATCTGCCCATTGGTACAGCCACCAACGTCACCATTGTTAGTTCGATTCTTTTCACAGTTAATGGAGAGTAGTGATCGGGAGTAATCCAGTTTTTGACATTTTCAGGTATTCGCCACAGCTCGAGATGCCGCTGCCTACCTTTCGCTGACGGTCCGTTCTCAGAGGAAAGTTGTTCATGTGATGATGGGTGACGCACATGACTGGTACCTACACGAGACTGATAACCAAAAGCACTTCCAGGGAATCGTATCCGTTCAGCCAAAGGTTAGCAGCATGTATTCCCATGACGAGTTTGAGTTTCATGCACTGGCGCCCTCAATCTGCAGCTGATTGCCCTCGCATTCCAATGCGTGATCGTGGAGACTTGAGAGCGTTTTGTACCCATGCTCAGTTCATTGACCATGATATAAAGGGCCTCTACATATAACTTCAGGCAAGGACCTGATCTGACTCGACGATGTCACCCTCTTGAAGGCACAGTCCGACCTCAGAATCGTTTTTGTGTTTTTCTGCCTATCTTGAAAACGGTCCCACGCTATTCCAATGATGTCTCTGAAATCGTACAAGACCCCTGGGAACGGAGTTAAATTGTGGACGAGTTGTCCGAGGCTTGTACTGTCATCCTCTGGGCCGAATTCCAGTCCGCATTTGCGGACTATGACTATTGCATCATGTGGCACGTGAGAATAGTGCTGGGATCACTTGATCCCGGCACAATTCACCTTTCTCCCAGCACGATTATCACGTGTCGCATGGTGCAACAGCCGTAGTCCGCAATCACGGAGCGGAATTCGACTCAAGCCATGTTTTGACTGCATCGCTGCTGTTTTTCATCGCAGCGATTTTTCACCTGCTGCTGCAGCGATTTAGCAGCGACAGCGATTCTGTTTATAGTGCATAGCGTCACGGATGATCGAAGAAACTCAATCAACCAGTGAAATTATTGGCTGGTATCTATCAAGAACACGTTTCGACTCGTAAAAACCCATCTTGTCATGTGAAAGGGTCAGCATTCACTAGACGAAACGTCTCATTCGCTCCATCGCTGCCATAATGGCAGCGATGGAGCGATGGTCAGCGACCATCCAGAATCGCTCCTCCAGCACCGAAGCAGTAAAACATAGGATATTGTCGCCGCGACTCAGCGATGTAGGACGTTTGCCATGAAGCGATCACAATTGAAGCGCCTCTCCATTACGCGCGATGAAAAAGGAACAATTGTCCCTCGCATGGTCGTAGCGACCAGGTGCTGTCAAAACATGGCTTCACAGAACGATAGTAACTTCCGTCTTTGCAACTGATGTGTGCGAGCCGACTTGAATAAAGAGAAAGGCTGAGAATGAAGAAAACAACGGAGCTATTGATCGGAAACCATTGCTCATCTCGCCACTGTTGAGTTTGAAAGATCGTTAAAGGGGCGTGTCGAAGTGGCTTCCTGATGTGGGCGCCCCGGGGTGGCCTCCTCCTATATCTCGCTTATCTGCACGAATTGAGAGCTCGCACTTGGCAGGTGTTTTATGGGGTGGGTCTACTTCACAATTATGAGGAAATCTCAAATTTCGTCCCCGAGCTTGAACTGTGTTTTTAACACGCACCCGAGGAATCGGCAGTAATATTGACAATCCATTAAAGTTGTTGAATGAGGACAAAGTAGTGAACAAGTTTTGTGAATCTGACGATTCGTAGTTGTGCAGGCAGTAGGAATGTCTTTCGGAAGACACTGAAGCAAAATTTTTATTCCAATTTTCAGAATATTCTCCACCACGACTTCCGCGAATGGATGGAGACGACGACGCCGCTGACTCTGCCGGAGGGTTGGTTCTGGTCTTACATTGAGGATCGCTGGCAGTGTGCACTCACGCAGAAGAGCAAGCTTACGTATGGAAAGATGTGCACTGGAGACGAACTTCTTAGTATCGCAAGTCTAGGTGGGCTATTTTTGACAGTTCTCAAGATTCTCTACGCTGATGCATTGTATTATTTCAGGACGAATGACTAAGGCCGGATATCTGGCACGGGGAATCGAACGCTTCCTTTTTGCTATGGACTCCGTCTATCGAGTTTGTAGTTCTTTGAGTTTTGAAAAAAAAATCTTTCAGAAAAGCGTACTCAGAAAGAGGCGCGCCGGTGCCCTCACTGTTCTCTACGATTCGTGATGAGTCTTTTCTGGACTATGTATAGATATAGTATTAGGAAATAGTACACCTTGTCGTTGGCAATTCATCCAACTAGAGAAGTGTGCAGCAGATTTCTCCGATTTGATCAGGAGCTTGTTGAAAAAGATTTTCGCTCGCAAACGGAAACGGAAAAATTCTGAGCTGCAAACGGTACATCCAAGCGGACTGAGAGGCGGAAAGAATACAGAAACTTGCAATTTCCGCGATTGAACCGTCGCCAGCCTCTTTTCTGCCTTTTTTTCGTATTTGCTCCCTAAATACCAAAATACGGCAAACGGAGAACGGATTTGCAAAGAAGGCTACAAAGAGTGGAACGGAAGCCAGATATTTCCGCATATTCCTGATGAGAACCCTCCATATGTACCCACTGATTCGGAGCCAAATCCAATCTGTTTCATCGCGCGCTTTCGTGGAGCCAGGATAGAGACAGCGAGAAAGTTTGGGCAGAAGGAGACGCAGCAAACGCTCGCAGACGTACGCGATGAGCGGAAATGAACTCCACTCGGAAACAGAAGATATGCTCTATTCCGGAGTGAAAATTACTTCGTTCCTTTGCTCGCGTTTGTATGCGAGGGAGAGAGACAGCGAGAGAGTTTATAAGAGAAAGAGACGTAGCATAGGCGCGCACACGCACGCGATCTACCTGCGTAAATTTCCCTCTTAAATAGTGCATAGGTTTTACTATGCACAACTCTGTGTAAATTAACTATAAGCAGTGAAAGTGTAGGGCAAAGAAAGTGTATACATCTTTTCTAGATTTGTTCAAGTATTTGCTAGGCAACTTCGGAGCACAGTTTCTGATTTAGGATGTAAAATGGATCTACTGGTACTCAAAAAGACACGGGTTCCTAAAATTGTGCTGAGATGCTTACTTTTGCATTCGGTGTCAACCCCAATGACTAATTTTTCTGACGATTTTCTTATGAAATAAAGGGTTCCTGTTCAGAAATTGTGTCCCTCCCAAACGGGAATTTGCCTGGATTTCTACGAAAGTGGACGTGAGCTGATTCTATCGCAGCTAAAGAAGACTTCCATCGAAGATGACATTGAGATCTACGAGTACCTGCACGTTGGAAACGGTCAGTCGATTTTCAGGCCATATTCTCCCTATCCTCAGCAAACCATTTCAGAAGAATATGCGTACCGCACAATCGGCAACTGGTCCTTATCTGGTGGTCTTCGTCTGCATTCACTCTATCGCAGCTTCTCCAATGGTCCCGTCGAGTCGAACTGTCAACCACCGATGTGCAAGTGCTTCCTCGATGGAGACTTCTTCCAGGTGAGGATGACCATGGTGTGGTACATTTTGAGATGGAATACCATTTGACTTTCAGCGGCCTCTGGATTCATTCGTACTTCCCTCTGATCATGTCGACACCGATATGAGCACTGGATCGTATGTGAGACGACAGCCAGCATTCGGATCCGAGAGGGTCGGATACCAATCGGTGAGTAGCAGTTTTTCTTAGTGACTCCCATGGCCCTACCTTTCCCCCAGGCGTTTGATGGAAGAAGGCTCTACCTGATTCATACCTTTTCACCAGATTTTCTTCCAGATTTTCGAGCATTTATCCCTTGGACAATGGCGACAACACACCCACAACATTGTTCTCCTCGCTTTGATCTCTGTCCTTACTGTGATCGCCATTGCAGTGCTAGTATTAGGTGAGTCGTCCCGGAGCTATGCACATTTTTAATCCAATGAATGTCTGATTTTCAGTATTGGTAAAACTCTACCTCCGCGTTGTGAAGGGCAATCAATCGCTGGGCATCTCACTCTTAGTGGGCATCATCGTACTCTATATTACTGCCTACTTTTTCATCTTCGACGCCACGGATCTGGTCAGTCTGTCTACCTGAAATATGGCTTCCTAGAAGGTTTCTAATGATTCTAATCGTCATCGAAATTCTTCTCTAGGTGTGTCGAATGCGAGTCGTGATGCATGGCCTCGGTTATTCGTTGTGCTTCGGTGTGATGATTGCTAAAGCGACACAGCTGCGAAATGCAGAAACTCTTGGGTTCGGAAATATTGTACATATCTCGTTCTGGAACTATTGGCTGCTACTGTTCTTCATTATTGGAGTGCAGATTGCTCTCAATACCAGGTATGGGCAATCTCATAAACACTGATTTCCAAGATCCGCTCGCAGTCGACGTGATTCAGGTGGTTTGCCGAACCATTCATGTCCACCCTAGCTGTGTCGGACTCTCACTCAGAGATGGTTTGTACCCTTGGCAAAGAAGAGTTTGTGCTCGCCAACGTCTACGTCGTCATCCTCCTTTTCCTTGCTTTGTTCATCAACAGCATCAATAGGAACATTAAGAGAAACTACAAAGTCAGTCATTCGAGGATAATGATTTCCGCCTTTTCATCCGCCCATGTGATGAAATTTCAGGAAACCAAATGGCTGTTCGTTTCATCTGTGATTTGCACCTTTATCTGGTTGCTCTGGACAGTGGCGTACTTTATCGTTCCAAACGAATACAAGGTTTGCGAACTCTCCCAAACAGCACAATTTCATCAGCATATTGTTAATACTTTCAGGAGACAGTGGTAGTTGCGGAGCTTATAGGCTGTGCTTCGGTTCTCTTGGGTCTACTATTCGGACCGAAAATCTACATTCTGCTCTCTTACGAGCCGGTCGTAGTTGAATATAAAGAGACTCAAGCCAATAACAACATGACGCTATTCGAGAGAGGTGTGCACTCACCTAGAAGATCAGTTTTGGACAAAACTGACTGCGAGTATGGTTCAGATGACGACTTGCCGTCGGTTCGAGCCGTCTCACCAGCCAGCAGTAGTGGATCCTCCACCCGAACAACAGCTTCAGTTGGCAGCAGAGTCCTCAACACCAATCAGGACCAGGAGGTAAGTACTTCCTTCTGCACTATGACTTGCAGGCTTGCTTACTTTTATTTTCTGGAGTCGCCCATCTTCCACACAGTCATGAGGAAAAAGAACAAAATACGCCGATCACACAGTGGACATGAGATGAGCTCACATGTAAGTTTTTCCATCTATTCCAGATCTTCTGCAAGGTTGGGAGAGAAGCTCCATCACACTTTACAAATTATCCACCATCAGGGCAAGAACTAGATGGCTTTAGCACCTTCTCTTAGAAATTTTTGCGCGTCAGTGCCGGGAAAGTGCTGCGATTCTTGACTCTGCTGCGATAGTTCCGCAGTTTCTCCGGGATCGTCATTATGCGAAAACGATTCTGTTGCAGTGTCTTGAGCCTCGACAACGCCGCGACATTGCCGCGATTGTACCGCAGCGGCTCCGCGTTAGAACCGCGCCGGCTCCGCGATAACGCAGCAGCGAACCCACGTCGAGTACGATGCACTGTCCTGTGTGGTAGAACCAAATTGTCGCTTGTCCGATTTCCCAAGTTTGAGGTACATTCCGTATTTTCCTTGGGCGCAAAAGCGGCGGTAACCTCTGTCCTTATTAGACAGATGACCTAACAACTGCAGGTGCGTAATTTTGTTTTTAGTGTCCCTAGTTGTATCATAATTCTTAATTAACTTCCTATGAGATACTCTCCCGGACCCGCGGCGGCAATTTTTATCAGTAATGGTAACTTCAGTTTGGAGAGAGTGTAAAGAAATGTGTCCATAAGTAGCCACTTCACTCTCAACTGAATAGACATCGTTCAGATTCGTGCTCACCCGGACGTGGCTGTCGTGCATCCGCCGTCAACGCGTTCAACTCCACCTGGTCTGAAAAGGCCGACGATCATAAACTAATCGCTAGCCCATATTGCTCATATATATGACCCCTTTGTACATATCTCCTGTGAATGTGGCTGTGCTGCATTCACAAAACACAATGGTGTGCGGGTTGCGGCAAACCGCACGTGACGCACCGCTGTTCAGCGGGCGTTTCAGTTCGAAATATTCTATTCTCTGTATGTATATTGTATTGAACTATAGCCTCAAATGATCGTATTGTGCTCCATTTCATAGATTTGCCTCTGCTCTCGGGATCACATTCGTCACTCATTTATTCATTGTTGTTAATCTATAAAAGATTCGCTCATTGTGGTCTTTCATTCCATTGTTAAGGTAGAAGTCATTTGAAACGTTGATGAAGATGTCACACTTTCAAATAGGTTAATGGCCAGCAACTGTGTGAGGTTGTTTCAGAAGGGTATCGAGCAAGTAAGATGATGGCAACGAGGAGCATCTTATAAAGGCTGGGCACACGTTACCGGATGGCGCTTATAAATACACCCCTCACCTCGGAACCCTTTTATGCACCCTCTTTCAAAAACTAAAATCAGCTGTTTTCTAACTAGCTGAGCACAGCTGCCGTGATTTTGAAATCATCTGACAAACAAGCGTTGAAAAAGGCATTAAATAAAGAGTCCCCATTTCAGCCGCGCCGTAAGTGTTTTTTAATTACACGTCCACAGTGGAACGCACGCGAGTTTTATGCAAAATCTTATGGGGAAAAATGTATTTCACTTAGAACGGGAAGGAGGAAAAGGAAGACATCAGAGGAGGCGCAAGGAGGTAGTGCTAATATAGGTTCAGTGCGCATACCAGGGATGCGAGCGATTGCTACTAACGATTAACGAATTTACCGACTAACGGGCATTTTGGGTGTTATGTACATACGTCTCATAACCAGCGAAATGCAGCAATATTTTCTTAAGCAATCCCAGAATTCGTTAGAAAATCAATAGACATTCAATCGTGCTCCAACCCAAGGATTACATCAGGAATGGTATTAGCAATACCCGCGCTAAGTTTTGTGAAAACGGGGAGCATTTGCTAAACTTGGCAAAAAAACGTCCGATGCTTGTATGTTTTTTAAACGAAGGCGTTTTGATTCTGAAAACGCCATGATATTCACAGCTCAAATTCGTACATAATAATGTAGATTGAAGACCGAAATTGCCTAAAAACGCTTTGTTTTCAAGCGAAATTGTTTTTGCGGTCGTTTCACAAAAACGTCGCGCGCGGCAAAGTGTAAAGAGACTTTGAGTAGTAATTGTACAATTAATAGAAGAGCAATCTCAAAGGGGTCATCTCGAGATCTGTGCAAATTGAATTTCGGAAATCATTCGTTAAACACGCTTGGGAGCTTCCTGAAAAGTCGGACTTTTGTTGTGAAAGCCCCAGGCCGATAAATGGAGGATTTCGAAAATTCAATCTGCACAGATCTTGAGATAGCCCCACTTTCATCTAACTCTTGAAGAAAACATGGAGATTGCTCTTCTATTACTTGTACAATTCCTACTCGAAGTTTCGCCGCCTTTTGCCGCGCGCGACGTTTTTGTGAAACGACCGCAAAAACAACTTCACTGAAAAACAAAGCAATTTTAGGGAAGTTCGGTCTACAATGCACACTATTATGTAGGCATTTGAGCTGTGAATATGATAGCGTTTTCAGATTTTAAAAACGTCTTCATTCAAAGAAGTTATATGCATCGGACGTTTTTTTGCCAAGTTTGGCAAATGCTCCCCGTTTTTACAAAACTTAGCGCGGGTATTGTAGTTCCCTGTTGGTTGTTCGAGGTGGATAATACAAAATAATCATAACATTCAGTATTTTGTATTTCCACTGACACCGCTTTGCAGTTCAGGAACTCCCTCAATATGACCCTAACTGAACGTTGCGCAAGGCTAGGCACAGCATTTATGCGACCTCGTGCCGGTCACGCGACTTTATGGTAGGCTCACTGAACCGGTTCCCACACTGACCGGCTCCAGCGGAGATTTTTGGCAGAGGGCACTATCAGATGTGATAATATGGAGCGGTGCCTGCGGGCCACAAGTGCGCACCGACGGTAACTGTATCCGATGATTGGATTGTAAAGGGCGCCATCCTCCGATTTTCAGTCATAAATTCGGGATATGGGATGAACATAAAGTGGTGCTGGGACCCCTCAGTGGGTAAAATTTTCACGTGGGTGCTAATTTCTTCCAACCTTTTCCCCATTAGGGGAACAAGCTCCAAACGACGCGCGCGCTCAACTCGCGACGTCGGGAAAAGAAAAATTATTGCAAAGTTGGTGCAGTTCTCCGCGTTGTCACCACAGGGTAGATCACATACAACATTATGTAGCGCAGAACGCCAAATTTTGCACTGAAAAAAAGCGAAGAGCTCAAGATTACCTCGGTTTCCCATATTGCTTCTATTCTCACCAAAAAGTTTAAAATCGACAAACACACGAGTAGTAGGTTTTCATTCATATTTTTGTTTATGTATCTGTAGGTTTGCAGTCTAACCTCGGTTCTCTAATGATGAATGTTTGGTGTGCTTAAAGGCAGTGTTCACGATGATTTTCGTTCCCGAGTTTTTCACCTAAAACAATGCGTTGGCCACCAATCGTTACCAAAATTACGAAGAAACGGCTTAAAACGCACTAAAACGTCTTATTTCAGTGACATTATTTTCTGGCCTGGACTAGTTGTTCGATTGGATGAACATGTTCACGGTGGTTGTCACCGGTGAAAAATGGGGCTAATCGGAAATGGAAGAACATTTTTTGCAAAACAGTATTAGTTATGGTCCGAAGCAAGGAACTGAGCAACAGTAAGTGGAGAATTTTAAGGCACAGGTCCACAAACGATTTCATTGTCACCACAAACAGTTCTAGTGAGAGTAAAAAGGCGGGGTGAGAGTAAAGGATCTCGTGCCCTTCTGGTGCGTTTTTTTTCGATTTCTTCGTCATTTCAGTTCTATACGGGGGCCAAACAATCGATTTACCCATTAATCTCAAGATTGAAGATTATCGTGAACACTGCCTTTAATGACCATGAATGTTTTGAAATCATACATCTCCTCATGCATTCCTTCTTTTTCTATTCATAAGGGGGTCCTTTTCAGCCTCAACTGTACTTATTTTCGAAGTCTAGATTTGTTACGACTAGTGAGGATTTGGCCGGTTGAACGGCTAACGAATTACAAAATTTCTGTTACGCACACCCCTGGTGCAAACATTGAAAATCCAGCACAAACTTCAAAAAAAAAACAAAGGATATTGTAAGAAAAGAGGGAAACTCAAGAACATTTGGATTTATGTATATAGGTTTGGTAAATAATGTGAATTAATCATTTGTAAAGATACTCGGATCGTCTCCACGGTCAAAAAATTAAAATTTCCAAAAACTCTAATTTTGACTTTTTTAAAGAATATTTTATGCCTGGTTAAAGGCACAGTCCAAGCTCGTGGGTAAAAATTGATATTATGGTCTGGCCTCTGTGTTTAGCAACCCTACCAAACGCGGAATCTCAAAGAAAACATCGAGCACCTATTTATTCCCTCCGCCCTCAAATCAGCACCCACTCCCTCCGCCCACTCCAGAGGGTTTTCGATCTCAATAGGCACGAGACCCGCCATCGATTTTGATCAAAAAATCGAATATTGGTTATCGATGTAGCTTTATTTTGTAGTCTACTCCGGTGCGATGGCTGCGAACGACGAGGAAAAACAGGCACGAGACAACTCGTCCACCAATTTATCGCCTTCAAGTTCACAAAACTTGAGAGTTATATTCTTGTTGGAGGGAGGGAGGGGGGAGTCCGACGTGCATGAAAACTCCTCAAACCTTGTGCCGTACCCTGGAGCCGTGTTCATACCTCCCCCCAAGCGTCTTTGTACCCCGAAGCCTTTCTGCGGACTACCGATTTTGCCTGATGACCACTCACGTATGGACTTCGCGAGGACGCTCGGGAGAGATATGCATACGGCTCCTTTTAGGATCTTCTTCCATCCCATTCCTCCGAACCTTCGCGTACATCTATGCGGCCGCGGAGCTGGTCCCGATATTGCGGAGTAGAAAAAATCTGCACCCATGTCAAAATTTCGTCTACCCATGGATTTCAAGTCCAGGTGAAAATCAGGGAATGTTTCACACCCATGTCAGGATTTATGAAAACTCATTCAGTAGCCTAATCTGGAGGGCGGTCCTCTTTACTACCCAAATATCGGGCACAGTTCCGCGGCCACATATGGTCAGGACCCAAAAAATCTCGGAGGGTGCTGAGCAAGGCGAACTGGTGCTCTTCTTAAAAGCAGTGTTCACGATAATCATCAATTTTGGAAATAATGGGTAAGCCGATTTTTTGGCCCTGGGTAGGACCGGATGGACGAAGAAATCTAGAAAAATGCTCCAGAAGCACTCAAAAAGCTTCACTCTCACCCCACCTCTTTGCTCTCACTGGAACTGTTTGCTGTGACAATGGAACCTTTAGTGAACCCGTTCTTTGAAATTCTCCACTTTCTGTTGCTCCTTTCTTTGCTTCGAACCCTGCCTAATACTGTTATGCATGAAATATTCTTCCACTTCCGGTTAACCCTATTTTTCACCGTAGACACTCACCGAGAACATGTTCATACAGCCGGACTAGTCCAGCCCAGGAAATAAGCTCACTGAAATAAGGTACATAACAACGTGCCCAGTCGAGCAGAATCGGCCTACAATCGCACCTCAAGAAGATGCTGAGAGACGCTGGCACCTCCTCACAACATCGGTTGATGTACTGTCGCTCTCGGAGTCTAATTCCAGTCTGCATTTGGGGACAACGGATGTTGCATCACGCGATAAGACGATAAAAAGGCTGGAACCACTTGGCCGCGGCACGACTCACCTTCCTCCCAGACCGATTATCATGTCGCGTGATGCAACAGCCGTAGTCCGCAATTACGGCCCGGTATTTGGCTCCGAAAACGACAGTACTACATCTGAGTGGTGTATACTTCATGAGGGAGCCATGCGTCACGCACAGATGAGCGGCAAGAAAATGCATGTGGGCCTCCAGATGACTTCCTCACGTTTCTTTGACTATACTATCACAATATACATTTATGTACATATAAGAACAGCATAATTACAAATATTACACATTGTTTCACATGAAACCCAAGAATTGGCCTCAGAGAAACACAAGAGGGTTAAACCTGCCAGCGTATGTAAAATTATCCGGAAAATTTTTAAAGGCAGTGGTCGCGATCAAATATGGTTGTCGTCTTTTTCTCTCCAAATCCTTTCCTGGGTCTCGAGTAGTAGGACCTATAAGAAAAAATCGCGAAAAAACGACTGTTTTGGGCCAAGTTTGAAACCTGAACTTTCTTGTCTTTTGATGGTGGACGAGCCCTCTCCACATCATCGGCATCGATGACCTCTTATATCAAGAACATCAGCTAGCTTGAAATTGAATGTCAATCAATGAACCTTCGAATTTATGTACACATCTAGTCAAAAACATTGACTGAAGTGATGCTTTCATTATTCAACTGTTTTTATTCGTTAAATTTGCATTTATTTCGTCCTCTGAATGTCGATGATTTTTGACTGCTCGGCATGAGACTGCGATCTGTTTCGTCATTGCTGTGCACGTGTGCACGAACTAGCTTCTTTGGGCCCTAGAAACTCTAATTCTAGACCGTTTTTCACCGCGCTACCTTCATAGTTTTTCAGCTGCTTTTGATCCAAGCTGATTTTTGTAGTTTTTTCGATAGCGTTTTTCATCGTGACCACTGCCTTTAAAAATGGAGATGACATACTAGTGATTTAGAGACCGACATAGATATTAACCCTTTCCCGACAGTGATTTATCACCACACTTCATTTAACGTTATTTCGTTGAGAAATAGCGAAAAGCTTGAATCCCTGATGTCTGTATTTACGAAACTACAAACCCTATAACAAAAACGGGAAACTTTTAAAGCTGGACCTCAAAATGTTAACCGTAGAATTATCCTTATCAAGCCTAAATCTGAGCGAAGCAAGAACAGTCGCGGTTCGCCATGCGACTGGATTCGAAACAGAAACCGCCGTGAAAGGGTTACCATAGTGCGCTGCATAATAATAGAACACATCCTAAAATGTGCAACATCTCAACGCAGAGAACTCGATTCGGTTTGTTATGCTCACTATCGGATTCGCAGCTACTGAAAACCTAAATTCACATGTCTTCAGGTCATACCCACGTCTTTATTGATTCGCAAAACTTCTTAAGGCCGTGTCAAAATGATAGAACCCGCTCCGATAACAGATATCTGCGATCCACCGCGAGGTACAAAAATGCGATATCTCACGAATTCGTCACTCTTCAATCGTTATGGCCCTAGAACAGTACCTTTCTAATTTCGAAAAGGCCAGTTTGCAGTCCTGATGCCCACCGATTAATCGAACACGAGGACCGCTGCCTCCCCTTGGACGCTCGACCCATGTAATTGCTGACGATCTCAAAAATCTCGTCACATACGCTCTAAGGCTCCGATCAGCTCAGCTAACCCGGTCGATGAGCATCTCTATCATGCGAACCGGGTTTCAACCCACCCGTTGTGGCCGGATTGAGCACGCCTGTGCCGCCAGCGGCCGTCCCGGTCGATACGCATATAATATGTACCTTGCTCACTCACAAGGAAAGTATGGGAAACGTTGGTCAGAACGGTGGAAACCTAATACCATGTTTGAATATTCATTCCTGACATGGTAAATCAGCACAGCACATCAAGCCGCGAGTCAGTGATCTGAAAGGGTCATTAGCTCGGAAAATTAGCCGGCTATCGCCCCTCCTTCTTGAGCCGCATGCATACCACCCCCGCAAAGGGGGAGGACCAACAGGTATCAAATGCGTACAAAACATGGAAGTACGTAATGAGCATGGGAAGATCTAGTTTTTTCTCTTTTTCAACTTAGCAAACTCGCTAGATTCTCATTCGAAAATGTTGTAGTTTCAATTTGCGCTTGTATGCTACCGAATCGAAGTCTCACAACTGAGAACAGACTTTTAAGGTCCTCTGCGATCCCCCTCAGCCGTTTCCTTGCTACAGAGTTCGGGTAAGGCTGGGAGGAATTCATCTTTTCCGCTTATCATCGTTTTCAGCCAGAAAAAGCGCGTATAATATGTTTATAAACATGATTGTTAGGTCCATTTCATACCCATCGATGGCGCAGCCGGTAGGGAGGGACAGGGTTGGGCAAGCACGAGGGTTCGAATCCCGCCTGTTTCTTTTAATTAACAGAAGGTCATTTCATTATTTTGCAGCGCGATATTGCCACACCGACAGTGAAATAAACCCGGATACACGAGATTCAAGGTTTTAATCCCCAGCAATGATATCCCACAGTTTTGGAGAATTTACCTAATTCGAGTGGTTTGCACCACACATTTTGAACAAGTTACCTGCACTAGAAAATCCAAAGCTGTATGGAGAATCCTTGCTGGGGAATAAAACCTTGAATCTCATGTACCCGAGTCCATTTCACTGTCGATATGGTTGTATAGTGTCTACCTTATATAAATCAGGTGTTCCTTGAAGCTGTTTCCATCCATACAACTCCGCAGACTATCAAAAGACACTAGCTCATCGCGCTGACCTTTTTCTCTGACAAAGAGAGTGGAGCAGATTGATTTTTCAACAGAGCAATGCTTCCTGCCATGTTAGTGCTCCTAGCAGATGTTCGTTTAAGGGGAATGATGTAGTCCTTCCGAACAGGTAAGCACGAAGTTCTGACCTGAACTTCACCAAAAACCTACTGTTCGTTGTGTCTGTCAAAATCGTCTCTGAGCTGAACCAACAGACCTTCGGACAATGGACCTCAATCGGCATTGAAACGATCGAGAATCCTTATGGTACCATTACACAGCGTTTGTTTGCTTTTGTTAGGCTACACGGTAGCCTTCTTGACTATTCAAAAGATGTTTGATAATAATGTGTAACACTTTTCGGAGTTTTGACTATGGGGAAGCAGGAGGCAACAAATATAGGTTTCTAAAAGCTGTGAGTTCGATAATGAGGCTAGCAGACAAATTCGAAACTTCTGAGTTGTTCTATAATTCAAGGGGTGTTCTATGATTATGCAGTGCACTGTATTGAAGTAGGTATTCAACGAACACTACACTACATCATGCTACACTGGACGACTAAACGCGAGATTAGTAAAATCCAGTAGCGGTCTAAATCGATTGACATTACCTTTTCGCGAATAATGTTTTCGTACATATCTTGGCTTAGCCTTAGCGAAACTTGATTAAACTTTAGTATGTTATGGGGCTTTACAACCCTTGCTTCACACATACGCAATATTATGTTTCGAAGGTGCAGTTCTTGAATATTGAACTTAATTATGATTTCGGGGCAATATTTAGAATTAGGAGTATTCCCTCATAAATGGCTTATCCACTTCCAAACTCGTAGCAAATATTCGCCATTCAAAGGTCTTTGGAACCGTTGTATAACCTTGTAAAAATTAATCTCTACCGAAGTTTTTTTAGAAATACATTCAAAATAAAATTATGCGAGTTATGATGACCCATAACATACCAAAGTTTTACACGATTTTTGGATGGTTTTTGCCGTAACTGCAGTTCAACGTCGCAGTGCACGTTAAAGTATGTTTACACAAGGTGCTGAGTTGATCGCGAAACGCTTGGCTCCGGGCGAGATTGAACCAGCACATTCCCTTTCCGGGGGAGCGCCTTATCGCACTGCACCACCTATCGCACACGCACTTATCGGTATTCCTGTTTCATCCCGTTATGCGGGTGAAAGGATGATTGCTTCGGTGAAGATTTACCGAGCAGTTGAGTGAGAGCGGCGCTGGGGCTACGGTGGTGCAGTGCGATAAGGCGCTCCCCCGGAAAGGGAATGTGCTGGTTCAATCTCGCCCGGAGCCAAGCGTTTCGCGATCAACTCAGCACCTTGTGTAAACATAGTTTAACGTGCACTGCGACGTTGAACTGCAGTTACGGCAAAAACCATCCAAAAATCGTGTAAGACTTAACTAGGGCATCATCTTGACAGGTCTACGACTGTTAGATAGTCTCTGACGGTATTCCTGTTTCATCCCGTTATGCGGGTGAAAGGATGATTGCTTCGGTGAAGATTTACCGAGCAGTTGAGTGAGAGCGGCGCTGGGGCTACGGTGGTGCAGTGCGATAAGGCGCTCCCCCGGAAAGGGAATGTGCTGGTTCAATCTCGCCCGGAGCCAAGCGTTTCGCGATCAACTCAGCACCTTGTGTAAACATACTTTAACGTGCACTGCGACGTTGAACTGCAGTTACGGCAAAAACCATCCAAAAATCGTGTAAGACTTAACTAGGGCACCATCTTGACAGGTCTACGACTGTTAGATAGTCTTTGACGGTATTCCTGTTTCATCCCGTTATGCGGGTGAAAGGATGATTGCTTCGGTGAAGATTTACCGAGCAGTTGAGTGAGAGCGGCGCTGGGGCTACGGTGGTCCAGTGCGATAAGGCGCTCCCCCGGAAAGGGTATGTGCTGGTTCAATCTCGCCCGGAGCCAAGCGTTTCGCGATCAACTCAGCACCTTGAGTAAACATAATTTAACGTGCACTGCGACGTTGAACTGCAGTTACGGCAAAAACCATCCAAAAATCGTGTAAGACTTAACTAGGGCATCATCTTGACAGGTCTACGACTGTTAGATAGTCTCTGACGGTATTCCTGTTTCATCCCGTTATGCGGGTGAAAGGATGATTGCTTCGGTGAAGATTTACCGAGCAGTTGAGTGAGAGCGGCGCTGGGGCTACGGTGGTGCAGTGCGATAAGGCGCTCCCCCGGAAAGGGAATGTGCTGGTTCAATCTCGCCCGGAGCCAAGCGTTTCGCGATCAACTCAGCACCTTGTGTAAACATACCAAAGTTTAATCAAGTTTCGCGAAGGCCAAGCCAAGATATGTATAAAAACATTATTCGCGAAAAGGCCATGTCAATAGGTTTATGACCGCTACTGTAGGAGAGATTGTGAGCCCGAAGAAGCGATCGCTACAAGCAACCCTCTTTTCGAGATTTCTGCATAATTTGGGTCCGTAACAGCCCTATAAGCGTCCTTTCTGCGGCGCTCATCGTCTCTCTTTCACAAAGAACTCGACTAATTTAGAGTCGGGCAACTTGGAGCTCCCTACTGCTCAACACAATGTATTATGTACATTTAGCACAGAAGTACTGATTATGAGATTCCAGATACCATACACGCATTAGAAGACTAGAAATGTTGATCATTCAACAAATATGGACCGTTAATCGCTATCAGAGCCATGTTCCTGGTCAGGTACATCTTTTACAAGCTCCAACAAGTGACCAACCGCTTTGGGGCGGCCGTCTTCTCCAATAGTGCCTGGTTTGATTACGCCTGAAACAATTCTTGATTTTTCTTCCTCAAACGACCACTATAATGACACTGGCACAGGCTACGCCATCTCGGCAACAAAGCTTGGTCAGAAACGAGCGCAGTCTCATTGGGATCCATGCCGACGTTAAACCATACGCCAGCAGACGCTACAATATACATCAAGCAGCTCACCAGTGTTCATCAACTTGTTCATAGCGTCGACCAGTTTCATTGCTTCAAACTCCTTCTGTTCCTCACTCATACCCTCAAAAGGCGAAACACCACTGTTCTCCGGCCGCAAGTAGCCAGTCACTGGATTGATTCTAAAAACGACCACAAAACTGATATTTATTAATCAAAACTTTGGGTTCTTGTACCTGTCCTCGACAGCCTTGTAATCATCTGTTTCCGAATCTTCACTATCTGATGCACTCTTCGGAAGGTTAATGTGACCAAGCAGCCCAGAATTGGCTAGCAATCCTGCAGAATGACCCAGTCCAGTGTACTTGATGAGCCGATTGACTAAAGAAGGATAGAGATAATAACGTAAAAAAAAACACGACAACGATTATGGAGAGCAAATCGCACCTGATCGCTTGCACAATACAAACATGAATTCCGAAGCTAGATCTTTTGAAAACGCTGGACTCATCATTACCCGAACGATCTTATTCCTCAATGTATCACCTTCATCTGGTCGACGAGTGACATCGCAAGCTTGCAGAGGAGGCAAAATCTGGAAAGTAACGTTTCCCACAAAGCTCCAGAGAGAGATGGTTTTCTCATTCTGGATAAAGAAGAAGACAAACAATAAGGAGACGATAACTCTGGGAAGTCAGCCTGGTCCTTAGTCGCGCACGTCTACAATCACACAAAGCGGCATCCGACATCTAATGGCACCTAGTACACGTTCACACTTTCAGTTTTTTTTTCAGAATGTTCGATTCTCCGAGTAGCCTCTTTTATAGACTTCTCGCATTATCAGCTTACACTTATATAGTTAGGTCCGTGGCTTGTTTTCTCAAGAAAAAACATTCAAGTCTCACCCATTGCTGGCGAGGGCGGTCGCGTGCACCGGCCCGCTAATCGATTCAGACCGAGAGAGGAGCTCAGCTGATCAGATTACAATACCGCCAGCTGACGGTGAGATTTAAACCACCCGCGCCAGCGACGGGTGGGATTTGAATCTTCTTTCTTGAGGAATCAAGCCGCGGACCTAACCATACTTCTATGCCTTCACTTTTGAACTATACTTCTCAAACACTTAGCGTTTTGAAAATTTAGAAGTTAGCATATTTTGAATACCCAGTTTCTCAGTGGCCCAAAAGGCGCTGATTGTGACACCCAATGCACTGACCTTTTTTTTCGAACGGAAGAGTCTAATTCATGGCATGCTCCAATTATTTGCTTTCATATATCTTCGGTAGACCAAGGAAATCACCTTTGAAAAAAAAAACTGAATATCAAGCCTCCATACCTTCAGCCGACAGTAGCGACGAGCTTCCTTGCTTGCTGTGCACAGCTTGAGAGCAGACCCCAAATACGTGCTTAGTAGATCAGAGTCAGAGTTGTTGTTCTGAAAACCTTTGCGAACGTTCTTGGTGATACCACTGGCTGTCGACGTATAAACAAGATTACTTACATCATCAAGTTTCCTCTCCATAGCATTCAAAAGAGCCTGAGCAAACGACATATCGTAGAGATCATACTGTTCCGTGTAGCTATCGCTCGAACAAGTCATCTGTAAACGAAAGATGACCAAAAATCAGCATATTCTATGATGGACATGCAACAGCAAAATACATCTGCTTGGGTGTTTCGATAACTCAATGTGGATAGCAAGTACGATCCATGCGTCAAAATGCTCAAAACTCAGCCTTTGCCAAATGGAATTCTCACCGTTCCTTCAGCGCGCCAACGCGTTAGCGACGAACCATGAAACTTTCGTTCTGATACAGACTGTATGCTATATAGGATCCAGCGGGGCGTTGCGTAATTCTCCAGAATCGGAGCGACCCCCACCATCAAAATTTTTTTTCCAAATCAATTTTTTTGCGTTCACCCCGAGGCACGATTTATTCATTAAATCGTAGTCTACGGTTTTTTGAATATTTGGGTCGTTCGGAAAACCAAAATAATCAATATATTTGATTACTATAACTGTAAGACGACGAAAATTCGTTCAGTAGTCGGGCTGAAGCGTTTAGAACCTGAGCAATGTCACGATCCTTCTTTTGGTGGCCAGAAATATCGAAAAATTTTGGGATATCTTCACCAAACGTTCATTTTTGGTCCGAAATTTTTGCGAACCCGCACCCCTGTTGCGAAATTTCGCAACCCCGCTTGACCCTGATGCTATAGTTTTTCGATACCAACGCGATATCCTATCCTGCTATCATATATTCGCCTTGTTAGTGCATGTGTGTGTGTGTGGATGAATGCTCAGACAAAAAGACGGGTGCACCGCGAAGGGATACCGAAGGAACCCACGAGGTGCTGCGGCATTGAAACAATACTCCACCGCAAAGTCCATCGCCACTCAACCGATTTCACACCGCGGGGGAACCGATCAATACCTCACACACTCGCCACTCATTTCTCAAAACATCCGTAAGGTTCCCGGGTGTGAGGGAGCATCAACAAGTAGCAGAAGCCTGTTGCAGCTCCTGCTACTTGTTGGACGACCATTGATTACCACTGATTCGATAAAATCTACGTTGTTCGAAATTTTTTGACCCCGAGCAGATCCTAAGGGGGAAAATCGCAACATTTAGGCCCTAGTTATACATCGGCGTTTCGCTGCCGCTGGTTTTTGCGGGACGTCTTCGATTGGTCAGATTTCGAAATTGACCAATAGCAGACATGACGCGGAAGCCAGCGGCGGCAAAACGCTGCTGTATAACTAGGGCCTTAGGGGTCCCAACCAGGGATGTGCGGCAAACGATTTTGAAAAATCGGCAAACGGAAATCGACAAATTTTGTTCAAAAATGGCCGGCAAACGGCAATCGGCAATCGACAAACGGCAAAATGAAAAAAATCTCGTACAAAAACGATGCCAGTGTTCTAAAAGTAGCAGTAAAAATACTTCTTTCTCATTCACATTTCGTATTTCGATAGCAAGATGAGAAATGGTTTCTAATTAATGTACGGCCGACTGTCCTTGAACCTCGGCATTTTATTCTAGTTCAATAACACCACGAGGTTTTTTGATAATACCACAGGAAATTTTACCTCTTACGTGGGTACCATACCTGATATAAAAATACAGCACCGGAATGGGTATTCTATTGATTATTGGTAATGGGAATGCTGTGGTGAAAGGATAGTAATTTTCGCGGTTCTCTAATATCAACCCTTTTCGGAATATGTAGTAGTCATGCAATTGCTTCGTGTTTCGAATTTATCGCACGAAATTCAGAGTATCGCGCAATCCAATTTAAGGGGATGAGCATTCGAAAGTAGTTCAAAAAAAGGAAGAGGTCAGTGTGTCCCTACTTGACTTGATTATTTTCTAACGAGCGTGGCAGCCCTTCTCTTGCGGGAATCGCCGCTGCAACTCCGCGATAAAGCCGTACCGGCTCCGGGAAGGTGCCGTTGCGGCACCGCGATGGGTGGCTGCGCCTTTACAAAAATAGGACCAATTGAGAGTATATGAAAATAATCGTGAGGCATACTACAACTGGACGGGGCCTACGAACAGAAATGCGCACCTACGGTTGTTAGGTGCTTTGTCTGATTAGAAAACTTTTTCAGAGTTCGCGGCGTACTCGTTTCGTACCTCACGGTGTGTTTACTGTTTAACCGGAATTTAGATGAAAGTTAATCACGTGAAGAAATACAACTAAAACGCACGTTTTCAAACTGCCTTGGAAACGTTGCTGAGGAACTGCTAGATATTCGGCATCTCTCCTCCTCCGACCTTTAAATTTCTTCTGAACTGCGCGCTAATACCTCAAATACATTGAATAGGGTAGTTTTTCAAGCTTTCCATCAATACGACTCCTAAAGAACCGCGGTTTGCTCAAACCACCTCCCTCCCGACCTGTACGCCTCCCCTCATTCCGAACTGATCATCGTCGACTCCGTCAACCCAGATTATAGTCAGGCAGCGAATTTAGCTGAAACGAATGTTCTCCACGACGTGTACTCTACCCCCACCCTTTTAACTCAGAACTCCAACTTTCAACTTGGTAGCATGTTTCTCAGCGTAATTGTGAGCATAATATTATAGAAGATGGCAAAGTGCATAACCCCACAAACTGCCAGCGAAGTTCAACATCCTCTACACGACGCTTCGCTTTGAAAAATGTCTGAAAAAATTGAGCTCTGAACCCTTTATGCCCTCTCGTGAAAACGTTTAGGGTGTTATTTCTTGTCCCGATGAACCCTACATTTATTGATCAAGCCTTGGCAAGGAGAGTGTGGTGAATTCGGTACTCTTCGAGACAAGAGGACCCACACGAGCATGACACCACAATACTAGCAATTGCTTTAACATGACCGCACGGTAGATAACATCAACTGGCTTGAAGTTTTGAAGTACGCATAGCCTGTCTTCCTACTTTCGAGTCGGTCGCTGCAAGGCTTATGGGATTTACCATGCGCGTCCTAATCGCTGCGTTTTTGCGCACTTTTTTGCCGAATTTTGTCGAAAAATGAGAGGAAAAACGGCAAACGACAATCGACAAAAATCGTCCAAAAACGGCCGGCAAACGGCAATCGGCAACCGGCAATTGCCGCACATCCCTGGTCCCAACTCCGCTGGTCCAGAGAGAGAGGCCTGCATGACCCTGTACAAAACACATGACAATCGCGTAATGAATGAAAACAAAAAGGAAACGTATTTGCTAGAACAAAAACTCACGACAGAAACCCATAGAGAACGAAAAATGCATCAAAATGAAAAAAATCACCTTAGGACATAACATGTTTATGTTGAGCTTCAGTGTAGATAACAAATTCACAGCATGCTGCTCCATCGCCGGCGATGAGTGCACATTCTTTATCAGTTTGCACACAACTTCCGTGATCTCATCAGTGTATCTCTGCAACGAATGAACATCTTCGACAAATCGATCAGGAATTTCTGATCAAGTTACATACGAATTAAAGATTCTTAACATGTTACCTGCGGCATATATTTACAACTTCAAGTTACAGGTGACCTTCAACATAGTGAGTATAATGCAGAGTGTGAGTTGTCTTACATCTGACATAAAATTCTCGTGTGTAACCTACATGTGTTATTTTATCGCGCATGCAACTGACCTACGCGGCAGGCGTCTACAAGGAAGGTATGCGATGCACTCCTGAGGCAAAACTCTGATTTGTGCACCGACGTCGGTTCAATTACCCAGGCTTGAGGTACTTGGACCCGCCTAGCTGCTTGAGGCCCCGCCCTACCCCTAGCGTCCCCAGGTGGCGCTCGACGAGATGGCCGCATTGCGCTTCGGTCCGACGGCCGCGTCACGTGTCGATGTGCCAGCCGAGTCGCGTGTCGGTGTTAGATTACATATAACAACACTGCGAGTTACTCGCAATGTTGTATGAGCTACATGTAATACTCGGGCGTTATGCGTGACTTTAATCGAAAATCACGGCAAGTTACACGTTACATCGTCTCAAGTTACATGTGAATTCAGAGTAAGTTGCGTGAAGCCATCACACAACTTGCGTCAAAGTCTCAGGCTACCTGTTCAGAAATTCCTGAGTATGAAGCTAGAAGGTCTCGTGTACGACCAAGACAACTATATCTTACGCTCTTTTCATCATGAGCTACAACATGACCAGTGTTTTGGAATACTTGGCAATTAAGTGGAGGTTGACAACTGACTCTTTTGCAAATGAGAACACTGGCAAAATGCCCAAATCGGCAATTGATCGATCCTCTATTAAAACTGGTACCGATATCTAGCTTTTTGGCAACCTTTTTTCACGTTACGTACGTAGGATGCTTACATTCTGTTAATCATTTTTGACACACATCATTCTCGATCTTGGCGAAAACAAACAACCTCATCTATCTGGTCAGGTCTTTTGTATGTGATATTGAAGAGCACTTTAGCGGCTTCCTTAGCACGTTCTTCAATGACGGCCAAGCGCGTTGAAGCTTGTTCCGGTTCGCATTCTTCAAGTTCAGACGCATCATCAATATAATGACGAATGACGTCAAGAAAGGTGTCGAGTGCTTGGGAAGAGCTACCCCAATTCGACTGAAATCTATTTTTTCATTATATCACAGATCAATATCGCTTGCACTACTACCAGCCAGAGTGCCCATCTCGAATTAGATGTACATTTTTAGAACCGCTTCCGGACTTAAGGTCTAAAAATGCCCATCAGTCACCTGCAATGACTCATAACGAGGCTATAGGCGTTTTCCCCTATTTTCCGTTTAGATCTGGCTTAGACTTTCCCCATGAAAGGTAATTCGGGTACTAATCACGAACCTGAGGTCCAGTTGTCGATTTCCGAATGTTCACAACATATTTTGTTCTAAGCATCCCACAATGGGGCAATTTCGAGAAGCAAAGGTGGCCTACATTATGTCCGGGAAGGCTACGATAGATCCGACTCCATCTTTTTTTTGAGGGGGGGGGGTTATTTAGTTTTTTTTTTGAAAGGGGTTATTCAGAGTGCTTAACACAAATCTGTGCGTTTATCGATTTTCGACAGAATATAGTAGTTTTACACGATTTACGGTGAAGATTTACCGAGCAGTTGAATGAGAGCGGCGCTGGGGCTTCGGTGGTGCAGTGCGATGAGGCGCTCCCCGGAAAGAGAATATGCTGGTTCAATCAGGCCCGGAGCCTAGCGTTTTGCGATCAACTCAGCACCTTGTGTAAAGAATACAGTGCGTTCAGAAATGATAGGCTCACCCTGCGAAAACAATTATTTATTGAACAAAACGTGAACAAACAATAAAATCTAGTATGATATTTGTCCACCACCGTTAGGAATGACCTCAAAAATTCTCTAAGGCATAGAAAGGATCAAATTTGATGACATTCTTATCAAGGTTGGTCCAGGCTTCGAGAACAGCAGCTTTAAGCTCATCTACAGCGCCATACTGCTTGTTGTTCGCATAAACCTGGCCCACAATTGTACCCCAGATATTCTTTACGGGGTTGCAATCAGGGCTGCACTCAGGCCATTCCATCAAACGAATTCGCTACTGCTCCAACCAGGATTCTGTAGACCTTGACAAATGTCCTTCAGCGTTATCCTGCTGGAAAGTGAAACGCTGACGTCGAATTCCAGAAAAGAACAGCAGTAGATGTGTCCTCAGTATTTCCTGCTACTCCTCCGAGTTCATCCGACAGGACGTGAAGGCCATCTCCAAAACACCTTTGCTGAAAATGCTCCCCAACATATCAGCGAGCCGCCACCAAAATTCCTCCTGCTGAAGATCAACGGACCCTTGCGGAGATCCCTACAGTAATACCTTGCTCCATCAGGACCATCAAGATCAAATTTTTTCTTGTCGGAGAAAATAACCTGAACAATTTTAAGCTCATTTTTCAAGTTTTCTTGGCTTACGGGAGATCGCCTTACCTTTGCCCAGTCGGTTGCCATGTTCTTTCTTGCAAATTCCAGTCGAGCTTCTTTATAGGTTGGCAGACAATGACTAGGCCTTCTTCATAACTTGGCGGACGATGTTTTCATTGCCGTTTAAGGTGTTCCAGACAGTTGTTTTAAAAACATCAAGCGATAATTCAGACCTAACTTGATTCAGCGACAGCGTGCTGTTGGAACATAGGCGACTGATTCTTCGGGCATCCTGACCGGTGACTTTCTTAAGGCGTCCGGTAGACTTCTCTTTTCCATAAGAAGCCGGATCTATAAGAAACTGCCCACCACAGTGTTGCGAAAGTCCGATTTGGGCCGCTATTCTGGGACAGGGGTTCTCTACACACATGGGGAGGAGTTGCCCCGTTTTTGCAGTTCGACACGTCACGCCACTCAATGCAAGCAAAGTGGTCCCGAGTGGAATTACAGCCGCGAAAGGCCAGACATCACCTCCCTCGGTGTGTAGAGAGACCCTGTCCCGCTATTCTTCGCTGACTCAGTCCAACAGAGGCGAGGGCACGAATCCGGGCTTGTTCAGAAGTAGTAAGAGCAGTACCACGCCCATACTAGCAACAACAATGTACGATGTATTCACGTCAATGACATGTAATGGACTTGTAACGGGAAATTTTTCAAAGTAAGAAATTTGAATTTTTACAGGGTGAGCCTATCATTTCTGAACGGTGAAAAATCCTAAAATTTATCGTAAAATTGTTCATAATCGTGGAGTATTCCTAAGATTGAATATGCACAAGTTTTTTGCACTGCTGGATTCAATAGTGAACAGTATGGATCGCCAAACTGTGAAGCGTTTTCAAAACCTCGGCTTTCAAGGTGAGCCTATCATTTCTGAACGCACTGTATAGTAGGTTACGGTGGGTACACGGTAATTCCATCAGATCTCAGATTTGCCTCGAAACTTCTTGTGGGAATTATAGGATGGTAAACAGAAGTTTGAGGTTCAGCTGTCGAATTTCGAAAAATTAAGGTAGAGTTTGCATACTGAATGACATCATATATGCTTAAACTCCAGTAAATATCCGAATTTCGACAAACGGACCCCAGATTCGTTTTTGTTACCCTAAATAACCCGTTTTGAGCGAAATACGAAGAACAATTTAGCTTCCTGGCAAAAGTAACGATTTGGTAATGATAAAAAAAAAGTTTTAAAAATGTCTTGAAATATCTTAAAAAATGATTTGGCGTAAAATAGCCTGGAAAATAAAAAAGCTAGGAAACGAAGTTAAATAACCAAAAATGTGATTTGGCGGTCGATCATTTCACAAGCTTCTCCGTTAGACTTATCAAAACGAAATCAAGCACGATATGGCATGGACCCTTGCGTTCACCTAGCTTGACCTATGCTGATTCCCTTATTACAGCTTTCAAAAATGGCTTAATGTTTCCGTTGCGCGCTTGATTTCGTTTTGATAAGTTTAACGGAGAAGCTTGTGAAATGATCGACCACCAAATCACATTTTTGGTTATTTCAATTCATTTCCTAGCTTTTATATTTTCCAGGCTATTTTACGTCAAATCATTTTTTAAGATATTTCAAGACATTTTTAAAACTTTTTTTATCATTACCAAATCGTTACTTTTGCCAGGAAGCTAAATTTTCAGAAATTTCACATATTTTTCCCGAAGGTTCCCTTTCTGACTTCAATTTTGCTCAACGATTTCCATTTCGGAATGATGAAACATCTAACAATGAGATTGTCGAATGAGTACAATTTTTGAAACTTATTAGCCAAAACCATAAAAAATACCACTCATTGCCGCATTTTGTGAAACATGGGAAAAATCGATATCATTGATCGATAATGTTCGGTTTTGCATGATGAGAAGAATTTCCCAAACAAGTGACTTATTGTTAGAGCCATCAACAATCGAAAATCATTGCGGCATTTTATGCAAAAGGCGAAAAAATCGATATTATTGATTGGTATTTATCGATAATGACTGATGAGCAAAATTCCAAAACCAAGAAAACCAATCCCATCAACAATCACCACTTCTGGGAGCATTTTCTGCAGAAAGCGCTAAAATCGATAATATTGATTATCGATCGATGACGTGTCATGAGTACGAATTCGGACAAGTTCAGTACTTACCTTCAACGACCTGTGATGATTGGCTGCGGATTCACCCACACACCCCGGTCTCCACAGCCTCAGCAGAAAAAAAGCTGTTTTCGTGCTCCACGGCTAATTTAGTATATAAACCCACGATTTTGAGGTACCCTTCAAAGTTAAGGTATCAAGTTCAAATTGGAATAGGAGCGACCTGCATCCATTTCCAGCCTCCTGCCCAAAAATGAGCTTCCTAGCTCAATTTTAAGTGTACCAACAAGATCGTGTACGCCGTCTGAAAAAAAGGAGATTAACAACAAAAACGCGCGGTCTTTCAATTTTTGCTCAAAAACCAATGAACCGTTCTAAACCATTTTTGGATACATAGACCAACTTTTTGCGCTCTTTTTAATGCAATTTAGATCTAATTTCTACGTTCACTCTCAACTGAGATTTCGAAAAAGGAGTTGCGCGCTGGGCCGATTCAAAACCAAATCTGGTGCGCGCCTCGCGCGCACCACAATTGAAAGTCTTCGAATTGCCTGATTGACCCACACCTACCAGCGAAACCTCGAAAACGCCTATAACCTCTTTGAGGGTGATTCTACGTAGCTGCAGAGAGGATAACAGGGTTTTAGATCCTAAATGATTCTAAAAATGTAAATTTCATTCACAATGGCAACACTGACTGAATTAAGTTTCCAAAACCTACATACCTGTATCAAAGTCGAATGCGCAGACGTAAGAAACGCAATTCTTAGATCAAAGAGCCATAGAGAATTCCTAGTGCCTTCAGGGACAGTATTAATCCACTCATACCTTCCCGAATAGTCGGCCTTCGTTAGAGCCGTAATCCGATCAAGTAAAAATGGAATCGCTTCCCTAAAACACCTCTGTAAAGAGCTGTTCATGGTAAAAATTTACTCCGCGTTAGCGCGAGGGCGAGTAAACAAAGAAATTGGTTACATGCTACAAACTATCTGCTGTATTGAGCACTAACAATTTAAGTCTTACACGATTTTTGGATGTTTGTTGCCGTAACTGCAGTTCAACGTCGCAGTGCACGTTATGGTATGTTTACACAAGGTGTTGAGTTGATCGCAAAACGCTTAGCTCCAGGCGAGATTGAACCAGCATATTCCCTTTCCGGGGGAGCGCCTTATCCCACCTTGTGTAAACTTACCATAACGTGCACTGCGACGTTGAACTGCAGTTACGGCAACAAACATCCAAAAATCGTGTAAGACTTAACTAGGGCATCATCTTGACAGGTCTACGACTGTTAGATAGTCTCTGACGGTATTCCTGTTTCATCCCGTTATGCGGGTGAAAGGATGATTGCTTCGGTGAAGATTTACCGAGCAGTTGAGTGAGAGCGGCGCTGGGGCTCCGGTGGTGCAGTGCGATAAGGCGCTCCCCCGGAAAGGGAATATGCTGGTTCAATCTCGCCTGGAGCTAAGCGTTTTGCGATCAACTCAACACCTTGTGTAAACTAACAATTTACTTACATGAATGTTTCCCGCATAGCACTCGAATTGAAAAGAGTGTTCACAAGGCATTTGTCTGCTTCAACCACATCTTCAAAGAAAAGGCAAGGTAATACATTAACAACATCATACACATGGTGAATTATAAATACACAACAATGGAGTTTAATTACTCACACACTCGCAGGGGTCGGTGGCCGGTTGAGAAGAGTTGAACAGGTAGCGTACTGCCGCTCGAAACGAAAAAAGTGGCGGGCGAAGCCCGAAAACTCCCCCATTCATGCCGAAAACTCTGCGTGTCAACCTCCCACCGACCCTACAACGCCGCGTCACAGTTAACCCAATCACACCGAAAACTGCCCAATCCCCACATAGGAAGTTTCACCTGATCGCCTCCCACCGACCACTCCTGCAGTCGCGGGTGTCGGTGGCAGGTTGAGAGGCAGGACTGGCGATTCAACCTGCCACCGGCGCCCGCCAGAGCGTCGATATCCCGAGCAATGTCAGCAGTGACCAGCACAAACACCCTGCATTCCAGTGCAGCGTATACATTGTGGGTTGCCACTACCGCGCTCTACACGAGAGAGTACCAGAGAAAAACAGTGCAGACACTGCAACACGTCGTCCCCAAAAATTCCGCCACATATGAGACATCACCACGAAAACTTCGGCAGTTATGAGTCATGCCGAAACCTCCGCCGATCAGCCGCATCGGATCAATTTCATTCGGAAAGGGGCGTTTTGACCTGCCACCGACCCCCGCGATTGCCTGAGAAAGACCAGCACAAACACCTTGCATTCCAGTGCAGCGTATACATTGTGGGTTGCCATTACCGCGCTCTACACGAGAGTGTTGAGAGAAACAGTGCGCACACTGCAACATGTTGCCCCGAAAACTCCGCCAGATATGAGACATTACCCAGAAAACTTCGGCAGTTATGAGTCGTGCAGAAACCTCCGCCGATCAGCCGCATCGGATCAATCTCATTCGGAAAGGGGCGTTTTAACCTGCCACCGACCCCCGCGATTGCCTGAGAAAGACCAGCACAAACACCCAGCATTCCAGTGCAGAGTATACATTGTGGGTTGCCATTACCGCGCTCTACACGAGAGTGTTGAGAGAAACAGTGCGCACACTGCAACATGTTGCCCCGAAAACTCCGCCAGATATGAGACATTACCCCGAAAACTTCGGCAGTTATGAGTCATGCCGAAACCTTCGCCGATAAGCCAGATGGGATCAATTTCATTAGGAAAGAGGCGTTTGAATCTGCCACCGACCCTCGCGATTGCCTGGATATGATATTAAAGAAACTTATCGAAATATATGAGTATTTCTACCCAGTTTGTTAGCATTTTAAGCACCGTCAATGTAGAATATCAACCTAAAACTATGCGGAACCGAAAGAACAGAGGGCCGTTAGCTTATATTTAGTGGTCAGTGCGAAAACTCCGCATCAGGTTCTGTCCATACGTTGTGATAGAGCGCGATTGCGCAAAATCGATGGTCATCGAGGGCACATGATTTGTTAGGCGCTAGTGCGCGCTTACGCTCGCTCTCGCTCGCCCTTTTCGAAAGAGATGTAACAAGTTTCATACTTACAGCTTCATTCTTAAAGCACCACGTCTCGAACCTTGTTCAAAACTAATGCTCTAGTATCCCCTAGACCCACCACGGCTGCCACAAACCGTGGTAAATGAGCTGCCAACGAGTCGATTCAAGTGATTGATCAACAGGCCAACGTTAACAATAGGGTCAACACGAGGCAAGATGCATTTGCCGGGTGTTATTCTGCCAGTACGGGCACCCATCAGCGTTGGAGAGCGCTGAGGAGCGCTGGACGGCGAGAGCGCGCGTTCTCGCGACGTATGGACCGAGCCTCAGTGCAGAGGCAGGGATTGCACCGTGTGGTAGGTTTTGATAGGTCAAATTTGCAGGATATCATTATGCGTTGGATCAGCTTTCCCAACTGTGTACACACCAGCATATACATAGAAATGCTGGATATCATTTATCGGATTTAAAGCCGAACGGAACGTCCTAGAATTCTGAAGACATCGGTTACTAGGCAAAATAAGTTAGCGAATAGTTTTAACCACTTTCTACTAGATTCATTGGCAAATGAAGGAACACACCTTCCACAACTTGCGATCCCGTGTCTGAATGTCCACTTGCGTTGATAATGAATCGGCGGACTTTCTCTGTGAGCAGAACGTCAATCTGCTTCTTATCTCGAGCTGAAAGAAAACGAAATCATACTGATTCAAACAACTTTCAATGATTGAGCACCAACCGACAATTCTGATCAGCTCTAGCAAGGGAGCGGTGACAGATGGCTTGTCGTGCGACGATTCAACCAGTTTAACGATACCCTTGAAAAATGAGCAATTATGGTGGGTGTAGCCGCGGAAGGGATAGCTGCGGACCACCCAGCAGTCCGCGCGCCGAACGATCAACACATTTCTCATGGGCGCACACGACGCAGCGCAGGCTGCTGAGGTGTCCACAGCTATCTCTTTTGTGGTTACCCCAACAATATCACTATGGGATTCCGAAAATGAGTGGAAAATTCTAGCAAGCGCTGAAAAACATTAACTGAATTAGGAAAAAATTCAAACCACCTCATTTGTTAGACTCCTTGCATAAAGGATCACCTCCACAGGATTTCAATCAACCAATTTACTTTTGCAAGGTTTTTTAAGAACCACTCACCCACGGCATTTTAAGCACGCATCGCTGATATGTGAAGCGCGCCTTGTACAAAACTACATACTATCGTTCTCTGGGCAAAAATCCGGTACGCATTTCTTATTCTTCTTGTCAGCAATGAACAGAACATCGCATCAGAGGCGTAGGAAGCTAGCCACCTCACACGGCTTCTACCATCTTCTTCTTTGCAGCCACAGAGAGGGGTTCTGTCATAGGTTCAGAAACTCGGCCACTAGCAGTGGGTTCGTCCACAGATCCATTGTCGTTAGTGAAGTCGGTCTCTTCGGGCAATTGAAGAGGTGCACAGTAGTATGCCCTTGACTACCGCAATCAGGACACTCGTCAGGTTTGCTGTTGTCAATCCTATGCAAATATGACATAAGCATGGCGGATTGTCCACAGCGTAACAGAGTCTAGCAGCATCTAGTTTCGGAATCTTCTTGGACTAAGATGCAACGCATACAGAATGCAGCTCTTCGAATCGCCACCGGATGTGCAAGAAGTTCCCCAGTCGATCACTTGCATTCTGAGACCCGCTTATTACCAGTAAGGGAGCACTGTCAGCTCCAGGCCCAACAATTTTTCATCAACATTGTCAAACAACCAAATCACCCGTCTTGGAGAGTGCTAAACCCCGTCAGAGAGAGAGGCGTCAGAAAGCCATTCGCCGATGCTCCCAGGAGTCAATCTGCAAAGATGGCACGACTTACAGCAAGAACGACTCCGTCTGTTGCGCGAGGAGCATACTCAGTTCGTACGGTGCCATCTGGAAAAGGCGGCCATTAATCTCATATTGGGGGTAGTGCCGCCCCAAGTCTGCACATCCGAGGCTGAACTCAGAAGAAGGTCCAGGTGCACCCTGGCATCGCTGCGCTGTGGTCATTCTACCATGCTTATGTCCTACGTCAGCAAAATATACAGCAGCAAATCAGATGTTTGCCCGGACTGTGGCTGCCTCGGCCATGATACTGCACACCTTTTCAAATGTCCGGAGAGACCCACCACGCTGACGGTAATGGACTTATGGGCAAATCCGTTACTGGTCGCCCAGTTCCTCAACCTATGACAAAACCCTCAATGTGGCTGCAAAGAAGAAGAAGAAGAAGCGTAACGATGCAAGGGTGCACCTGGCACGCCTGCCAGGTTCCATCTCTGTCTCGCTGACCTTCGGAGGTGCGACTCCCAGGATGGAGTTTATGGCAACTCTGCTCAAATGTTCCTTCACGAGTCGGGTATGCTCCGCGCGCAAGAGACGGAGGCGTTCCTGTTGTGCTTCGGTCCATCTCTGCACATCTACTTTCGACGGAGCATCAGCGAAAGGCTTTCTGGTACATCTCTCTCTCACCGGGTTTCGTACTCTTCGCGATGGATGATTCGGCTGCTTCACGATGTTAATGTACATTTGTTGCGCCTGGAGTAGGCAGTGGTTTCTAACTGGCAATATGCGAGCTTCGGCGTGTAAGTGCTCTATTGGAGAGCTTTTAGAACAGCCAGTTGCAATTCGCAGAGCACAATTTTGCACGCGCTGCAGCTTGGACCAAGATGAGTCCGACACGATGTGCTACCAGACTGGAGCAGCATACTCCAAGGCGGGTTGCACAATAGCCTTATACGTGGTCAGGATCGTTTCTTTATTGCATCCCCAGGACGTTCCACCGAGAGCACGCAGGACGTTGAGTCTTGTTTTCACTGTGGCTTGCTTCTGCTCAGTGTTCTTATGAAACTTCAACGAAGGATCCAACACGAGTCCAAGCAGCTTGGGGAATCGGGTGGCCTGCAATTGAGTTTCGTCCCATTTCACCATAGGATGGGCACTGTGCTCTGCATTATCAGTGGAAAAGACGGTGACGGATGATTTGGAGGCAGAGACTGTGAGCATTTTGCGATCGAAGAAACATTTCAACTCGATCAAGTAGTCATTGATCTTACTGGCGGCTACCTTAATGTCGCGATCTCGGCACAGAATAGTAATATCATCCGCATATGCAACGACCTTGATGTCTTGAGGGGGAACGGGCAGATCTTCTAGATATAAACTGAAAAGTGCAGGCGATAAAACTCCTCCTTGAGGGACACCAGCGGCGATGGGGATGCTATTGGAAACATGTCCCTGGAATAGCACATTGGCCCGACGTCCTTTAGTGAAGGCAGTTATCCACCGCTTCTGCCATGGATTGATGGTGGACTTCAACAGGCTCTCTGATAGTAGGCCTAGATTGACAGTGTCAAATGCCTTTGTTGAGTCGAGGGCCACACCAACAGTACGTTGGGGTTTGATGGCATTGAAACCGTCCAGAACATAGCTCACAATCTCCAACAAGGCCGTAGTGGTGGAATGTAATTTACGGAAACTATGTTGGTGCTGCTGTTCGCTGTTATGCTCGGCAAGCTCCTCCACGACCAGTTTTTCGGCAAATTCGGCGATGGGTGAGAGCAGACTGATGGGCCGGTACCCTTTAGCCGTGGATGGTGACTTTCCCGGCTTCGGCAGTGGAATAACACGAGCCACTTTCCAATTTTGGGGTAAAGTACATGTACGAAACGATGTATTTATGACGTCAGCAATAATGGGCAGTATTTCACTGGGCAGTCTCTTCAGGACTGCAGGGCTCAAACCGTCTGGCCCTAATGCCTTCGAGTTGCTCATCTCCTTTATTACCTTCTCGACCTGTGCAGGCGTGACTGCATCTTCTACATCCATGAGAGGCAACTTACAGAGTTCCCGTACAGTTATTCTGTTCTGCTTCTCACTTTTGGTTCTAGTGATGAAAAAATGCTTCCCAAGAGCATTTGCGGCCTCCTTCCCTGATTTGAAGACCCCGCCGTCGAATTCAATCGTGGAATTGTCGGTGGAGGTGAACTTTCCGGAGATCCTTTTCAAGGCCTTCCACGTTGCTGCTGCATCATTTCTGAAGTTCATCTTCTCAGTGAACTTTTCCCAAGTTTCCTTCTTGTGCCTGTCAAGGTGCTTCCTGATCTCATCATCCAGCGCAGCGATCTCTGGGTCAAGATGATCTGCGGCTCTCTTTGCGTCCCTTGTCCTTAACTTCTGCAATGTTTCCCTAGTAACATTGGGAAAGAAGGTCTTTACGCGGCCTTCAGGGATCGCAGCTTTCATAGCCTTCAAGATGGCATCAGATAGGTGGCGCTCCTTCTGGTGTACATCGCCATTCCACGGATAATGAGCCGCTTGGCGGAGCGCAACCTCCCTGAACAGGCTCCAGTCTGCAAGGCCTAAATTAAGATAAGAACGATAACGAACACCTGTATAGGGAGCAAGAGAGTTAGAGAGATCAATATCGACAAAGACAGGGATGTGATCGCTAGAAAGAGTTGTGGATGTCGACCAAGAGCAAGCATAAGAGAGATTGGAAGAGACGAGGGAGATGTCTGGGCTAGATGATCGGCCGTTGGCAGGGAGACGAGTGGGCTGATCATCGTTTAGGATAACCAGATCGCACTCCTCCGCCCATTCTTCGACGTCACTTCCTCTACCATCAGAATCAAGCGACGAGCAGAACGTATGCGCATTGAAGTCACCCGCAAAAACAATTGAGGGAGATAGAGAGCAGGGGGTGTGTATACAAGTCTGTTGGTACCTGCTCGTTGGTGCCCCTGCTTCTACTGAACCCAGCAGACGTTTGAGTGTACACAGGGAACGTTCGAGCGATATAGCGTGCACAACTATATCGCGAAAGTATCCCGCACATTGCATAAAGGTGTCGCCGTCCGGCACACTAAGGCCTCTGGTCCATAACACCTTAGGATCCGTACCTAGGGAGTCATGGAGTCTTTGGCCACAAGCCACAATTTCGCCACCCTGAACTGTCGATCGCTGTCGAGTGATATCCAAAAAACTGCGCTATCCAGACTTCTGAGCTATTTCCATGCACCGTTTGCTGCTTTGCAGAAACCCGCCTCAAGGATAGACCCGTCATCAGCGTCGGAGAGTACACCATCTACTGCGGCAACGCTGACGATAGGAGAGTGGGAGGCTGTGCAATAGCTGTAAGGAAGGATTTCAAGGGTATGGTCAAGGAGTTCGGCTCAACGTCGTGTCGGAATGCATTCGTACGACTGCGGGATCACAGAGGATTCAATCTGTGGATAGTGAGTGCTCATGCGCCCACTGAAACCGCCGAAGACAATTCGAAGGATGCGTTTTATGAGGAACTCAATACGTTGCTGGCCAGGATACCTTGTCAACATGCTGTTGTCGTGGGGATTGACGCAAATGCGAAGATGGGACTTGATCAGGAATCCGAAGTACTCGGTAAATGGTTCTACCCAGTGGAGCAAACATCGGACAATGGCTACCGCCTTGTCGACTTTTGTGAACGCAGTGGTCTGATTATTGCATCGACATTCAAGAGGAATCATCGCCGCCATCAGCTTACGTGGCAGGGACCAACCCGGCTATCTCCAGAAGAGCAGCGGAAGCGGAAGATGACAACTTTGAAACTACAGCTTGACTATGTCCTGACGAGGAATATTCCAGTAACGGACATTCGAAGATCTAGAGCTGTGTGGGATGTCGCATTCGATTCGGATCACCGTCCTGTTCTGTTGAACTTCACTGCGAGGAGTCATAAGAGGAAGCGAGGGCTCAGCCTCTCCAGAGGATTGACATGACAAGTCTCAGAGATGAAGAGTGCAGAAGGAATTTCCGACAACGCGTTTCTATTCACATCGGAGTACGGACTAAGAAGAAACTTTGCGACGCGGATTCTTTTGTCAAATGCATCCAGGACGCTTCGAAAGAGGCACTCCCGGTTGTACAGCCTAAGAAGAAGTTCGCCTACGTCTCAGAAGAAACAACATCTACCTACAACAGAGTATGTGCTCTCCGAACTGCAGGAAACTTCGTGGAGGAGAAGCGTCTGAGGAGGAAGTTGCGTCGGCAGCTTCAAAGTGACCGCGAACGAGAGTGGACGTGTAGAGCTAAGGAGTTCGAGAAGGCTTGGGAGGAGAAGAATCCGAGGAAAGCCTACACGTTGCTGCGACAGTATAGCGGGAAGATGAAGAGATGTTCTCCTGTCTTGAACACTACCAATGGAGTTGCAGTTGGTGATGCGACGCTGCCAATATGGAAGGATTACTTCAGTTCACTACTGAATCGTCCAGCGCCATCAGTACCTGAGCTCCCGCATGTTCAGAGAGCACATTACGATGTCAGTGAGGAACCGCCGACTGAGTCTGAAGTTTTTGGATTGTGTCCGGAAAATGAAGAATGGAAAGGCAGGTGGAGATGACAACATCACTGCTGAAATGCTGAAAGCTCTTCCTCCGTCTGGGATTCGTGAAATGACCAACACCATCCGTGCCATATGGATGAGCGAAAGGATACCCGATTCGTGGAGACATGCGATCATCGTACCTCTTCACAAGAAGCTATCCGTCACGGATCCTAAGAACTACAGAGGAATCTCTCTACTTCGTGTCATGTACAAGGTTTTAGAACGTATCATTCTCGAGCGACTTATCATACATCGTGAAGGAACGACCAGAGATGAGCAAGCCGGTTTCGACCTGGAAGATCGACCATCGACCAAGTGTTCGTCGTGAGAAGAGTAATTGAATCGTGGCAGCGGTTTTCGAAGCCATTACAGCTTGCTTTTTTGGACTTTGAAGCCGCGTTCGACTCTCCTCATCGTGATCGATCGCTCAATGCTCTGCGAGCAGATGGAGTCCCGGAAAAGTATGTTCCGGTTAATCGAGGACATGAACAAAGGAACAACAGCAGCAGTTCGTACACCTGTCGGATTTACGTCAGCTTTCGAGGTGAAAACAGGAGTAAGGCAAGGAGCCGTTGCAGGACCTTTTCTTTCAACTTCGCCGTTGATGACATCATGCGTAGAGTTGCAGAACAGTTTCCTGCGGATGTGATCCTAACACCATCAGGACGCTCCCTTGTCGACCTGGAGTACGCCGACGACATTGTGTTATTCGCTGAAAACAACGCAAAACTGCAAAGGATTGTGAACCTCGTTTCGAAGTATGCCGCAGCCTATGGACTTCGTCTTCGTCCCGACAAATGCAAGCAGATGTGGGTCTCTCAGAGGCCTTCAACTGGAGTTTGTGTGGACGGACAACGTATCGAACTGGTGGACGATTTCTGTTATTTGGGCTGTTTGCTGAAGAACGATGGTAGTTATGCAGCGGATATTCGACAACGATGTGCGAAAGCTACGTCTGCATTCAATTCTCTAACCAAGTGTTTGTGGTCTACCACCATCGCGAAGGAAGTCAAGTTGCGCGTCTACCTATCCGCTATTCGCCCTATCATGATGTACGGATCGGAGACGTGGGCAGCACCGAAAACGCAGATGGAAAGGTTGGATTGCACGGAGAGGAAGCTTTTTAGGCGTTTGCTTGGATATTTCTGGCCGCGTGTATGCCATAACGAAGACCTTTACAAGGAAATCGACGCAGTACATCAACGCTTGACACGAGGGAGGTGCCAGCATCTCCTAACGCCATCTCAAGCAGCAATGGAAAGTCGACTTCGACTGCTCGGGCATATACTAAGAAGAACGCCGGATCGTCTCGTACAACACGCTTTAAAAAATGCTTCCAAATCCTGTCTGGAAACGGCCACCTGGGCGTAGGCGAAAGTTCTGGACGGATGTGGTTAAAGAGGATTTAAAGTCACTCGGCATCGAAAGACAGTTCAGGCGCGATGTTTCGTTTCGCAGGAAATGGAATAGTGACAGCTGGATGGAATGTGTTCAAATTGTGGCTGAAGACCGTGAAAAATGGACACGGCTGACTACTAGGACGGCACACCTCGGTGAAGATGCGGAATGACCGCGTCAGACGAAAGCCAACCGATTAAGTAAGTCAAGTAAGAGAGCAGTCATACAGCTGCTTGAGAAGGGGGATAGGATTGTATGTTGAGGGACAAGAGGTAGAAGGAGGGATATATATATTAAAAAGAGAAAGTGGTGTTTTAAGAGGTAGATGGATGGGGATGTACTCGAGAGTGCCATCCACTGGAGTGTTTGGAATAATGTGAGAGGGAAGAGAGGACAGAACAAAAGTAGAGACCCCGCCTCCTTGAGATGACCTAGGAGTATGATATGCAGTATAGCCCGGGATGTTTGGATGTCTAGAGGTAACAGAGGGAGAGAGTTTGGTTTCCTGAACCATGATAACATCCGGGTGATAAGTACGGGCAAAGAGAGATAATTCAGAAAGCTTGGTCCGAAGGCCGTTAAGATTGATATGTACAATAGAGAGGGGGCGGTTGGTAGATGAGCATTTTGAGTTACTGGAGGCGGAGCACAGAATACAACGAAAGGAAGAATCGTGGTGCCTCACAGAACTGAGACCCGAACAGGAGAAGTGCACCCACCTTTGGCATCTAAAACATTGGACGCTGGCTCCATACCAATTAACACCTCTGTCGCATGTGGCACATGGGTACTTCTTCTTCGCGGGTCCTGGATTCCTTTCGACGCCGGCCATTTGTAGAAGAATCCTCATGAGAGCTGCAGCCAGCCAGCACCTCTCCCATGACAAAAACCCTCTCCGCGGAGGGATTGGCGTTGGTTTGCACGGAGGTGATCTTCTTTCCTCCACACTGCCACGGCAAGAACGTACGACATCTCGGCAGCTATACCATAGATCTCGAGCAGACAAGGTTGTAAGCCTGGCCGCACATGAAAATAGATGCAATGAATCATGTCCAGCACATTCACACTCGGGGAATTTATCTGGGACTGACTGATCAATCCGATGAGTGTAGGCCTTTAGATATCTGGAGTGACCGCATCGCAGACCAGCGAGGATTGTTCGGGTACGTCTCGGTAGTCCAGCTTCGCTGTCGTCGACTCGCACGGGGCACGCCGCCATAGATTAAGTTGGGCTGAGCATCAGACAGGTACTCTGCCACGAACCGCGTATGCTCAGCCATCTGGAGTCTTCTTAGCGATAGCTCGGATGAAGCCCAGCGTTGTTGATCGACTGCAGACAGAGAAGCACTGAGCGGCGTGCGTATGCTTCTTGGGTGGGGGTCAGGCGACAGAAGATGGTAATTTGGATGGGTCGGGCTCTTGGCAATACTTATTAGAAATTGCTGGAACTGGAGTAAGCAGTGCTTTTTCACGGGAAGTAGGACGGTTTCCTGATGAAGATGCGGAATAGACGTCTACTTGTGACATCCAGTGATACGCCTGAGGGCAGCATTCTGTGTTCTCTGCAATCTGCACCAAGAGGATTCAGAGAGATGTCTGGTCCATATAGGGGCACCATATTCCAGGACCGGCTGCACCATGGCCCTGTATGTCATACGTAGCACTTCCTTCGTGCTGCCCCAGGTGGTTCCAGCCAGTCCGCGAAAAATGTTGTTGCGCGAGTTGGCTGAGGCAGCACGTATACGCGCATTCTCATGAAATCGTAGCGAGGGATCCAGGAAGACTCCCAGTAGTCGAGGATGCTTAGACAGTGGCAGCTCGTGGCCATCCCAGATGACCTTGGGATGAAGCCGATGTTCGATAGTAGCCATCGTACATAGTGTGACACTTGACTTGGAGGCAGACACAGTCAGCAACTTTGAATTGAGATACACAGCCAACGTCCGTAAGTAGTTGTTCATGGTGGCATTGGCTCAGTCAATAACTGAGTCCGTGCAAACGATAGTGATGTCATCAGCGTACAGGCACAGATGAATGCCAGTTGGTGGCTCAGGAATGTCAGACAGAAATAGCGAGAACAGGCTAGGGGACAACACCCCGCCTTGCGGGACACCGGTTTTCAATGGGACCGAAGACGATAGATGTCCGTCGAACTTGACACAGATGGACCGGTTTTTGACAAAGCTATTAATCCATCTTTTAGACCAACTGAGCATGTCCGATTCCAGAATGGATTTCGATAGGAGCGGGATACTGACGCTATCGAACGCAGCCGAGAGATCAATAGCAACGACGAGGCTTCTACCAGCCGAAGTCTTGCAGTTAAATCCAGCGATTATATGCTCGATGATTGATGTCAGGGCAGTGATGGTGGAATGCTCCTTTTTGAAACCATGCTGATGAGTGTTGTGCTGTAAGGCGTTTTGGAGGAGCGGATCGACAACCTTTTCCGCAAGCTTGGCTAGGGGGGAAAGGAGGGAGATGGGGCGGTGGGAGGCAGCCTTGTCCAGTGGCTTGCCAGGTTTGGCGATGGGAATGACGACAGCTTGTTTCCAGCGCGCCGGAATAACACCATAACTGAATGACGAATAAATGAGATCAGAGAGCAATTCATGATAGGGATCAGGAAGATGCTAGAGATGAACAGCCAATATCCCGTCAGGTCCCTCTGCACTCGAATTTTTCATCGATTTGATGATCTTGTCAATGGCGGAGGGAGAAATAGCAGGGACATCCAGCCGGTTGAGCTTCCTGATTGCTCGTATTGTTCGTCTATTTTGCATATCACGAGGCGATGAGGCCGATGTGAAAAGTTTACCAAGCAGACAAGCTGCCTTGTATCCGTGCTCGAATCTTCCAGACGGGAACTCGAGCATATTACGATCCGTGCTCATCTTTTTGCCAGAAATTCGTTTCAGTGTTGTCCAAGCTTTTCTGGCATCCGCGGCAAAATCAATCGACTCGGTTAGCTCTTTCCGGCGCTGCTGCTTGTGTTGATTTAGCAGCTCGGTGATGTTGTCCGACAGCTGCTGTACCGCAGGAACATTGGGATCTGATCTTCGCTTGTCGTCTCTCATCGTAATCAGGTCGAGGACTTCACTGGGCACGTTTGGGTGAAAAGTCCTTACACGTCCAGTGGTAATAGCTGCTTTGGAGGCACGTTCGATGGCTTTGACGATAAACTTCTCCTTATCGTAGACTGTTCCGTTCCTCGGGTAGTCGGCCACCTGGCTGAGCAACACCTCTTTGAATAGGTCCCAGTTAGCCTTATGGAGTGATTGATGTCCGTTTGATGAGTCTCCATAACGTCGACTCCACAGATCCACCACGCGTAGGTTGAACATCTTGGATCCCCGGTCCGCATTTGCGGACTACGGCTACTGCGACACGTGTTAATCGTGATGGGCCACTTGGTCCCGGCACGATTCACCCTTCTCCCAGCACGATTATCACGTGTCGCATGATGCAACAGCCGTAGTCCGCAATTTCGGACAGGAATTTGGCTCGGAGAACGATAGTAAAAGCATCAACCGCAACGAAAAAGTTCGCTATCGCAAAAAATCGATTGCCCCATTACCTACGTGCCATTCCAAAAATTCTGGGAAGATAGGTTTTAGCTATTAACACAAATACTATAGAAATGTCCCGTTTGTGTATAACGGCAACCGATTCGATTCCTTGGTTCAAAGATCCAAAAATGAGCCAAAAAAAAGGGGGTAATCACTCACTTATCCCGCAGTTTTGGAATTTCTGACCCTTGTGGGAGCTAGAAGGCAGGAAGTAAAGGCTACAAAGGCTTCTTATGGTTTCTACGTGTGGTGGTGCGGAGCGGAGGTTAGAGAAAGTGAGAGAGCGCATGACAGGAGGGAGCAGAATCGCACGCGCCATGAGTCGTGAGAATTACGACATTTTACAGAGGGTATACTATTTTCCAATCAAGTCAGCGGAGCTACAAACGAAAAGCTGGTGAGTACTGAATAGTTCATAATCTAAATCACCGCACGAAGCTGAAATTACGAGAAAAACAGCTCGCACCGGATTTTAGAAAGGAAACGGAAAATTCGAGGAGGCTACGTAATGACTTTTCGTTTGAATATCTGCAGGCACTGGCAGGATTGAGTCGCGCCAAAATGGGTAGTTGTGAAAGGTTTGTGAGAATTTCAACCCTAAGCCAAGAAAACCATGGAAAATCATAAGTCATACGGCCGAAAATGGAATGTATTGGTAGTGGAATGGCATATAACTTTAGGAATTTCGGCCCACAAAGAATGTGGGACTAGGGTCCAACACAATGGCCAGCTTGCCCGTGCACAGTCGTACCTCACGTGTACTTCGGTCAACAGCCATGAAGTCCGATCGATTTCCAAGGCTAGCATCAAGAGCCAATAGATGCTGTCGTATTTCGGCCTCGGAAGCAGTCAGAAGTGAGGAGATGAGCTGCGAATTAAGGACGGGATCCATCTAAATTGTTTATGAGCAAGGCCAACACTAACAAAAAACGTAAGCTGAATATTATAAGAGCCATATAAAACACATTACAAGTATCGGTACAGCAACCAATAATCGATAATCTTGAACATTTGGAAAGGATTCATTCTACTGAGGTTAAATCTATACATAGTTCATCTACTGCGCCTTCGTTTTCGGTAAAACGTCTGGTTTTTTATATGAGGGTTGCTGGAGACGGTGCTTGGCCATTGTGGTCTAAACAAGAATCATTGATAGGATTACGCCAACAGTTACACAGTTCATCCACGCAATCACGTTCAGTTCGCAAAGTGTACGCTGACTGCGGAAGCGTGTTGCGGCGCGAATTCGAGAATCCTCAGACAAGGGATGTTGGATCACCACAGCGTTTTTTTTTTTGAAAAAGGACAGAAAAAAGCAAAAGCCGCCCGGGTGATCCGATTTGCCTGTCTGAGGATCCTCGAAACCGCGCCGCAACACGCTTCCGCAATCAGCGTGCACTTTGTGGACTGAACGCGATTGCGTAGATGAACTGTACATTGAACCCAAATCGAAAAATGGATATGCGAATCTCGCCAAAAACTATAGTGAAGAATATCAGTCAAGAATATTCAGTTAGACCCCGAATGGTAGCAAATAAAGGCGTCGGCAGAGTGGAAAATCTGCGAGCGAGCGAGTTTGCGAGAAATGGTGAAGGGTGGGGAGCACTACGCAGTTCGACCGCGCACGCGACCGCACCGCATAAGGCGTCGGTGGAGTGGAAAATCTGCGAGCGAGCGAGTTTGCGAGAAATGATGAAGGGTGGGGAGCACTACGCAGTTCGACCGCGCACGCGACCGCACCGCATAAGGCGTCGGTGGAGTGGAAAATCTGCGAGCGAGCGAGTTTGCGAGAAATGATGAAGGGTGGGGAGCACTACGCAGTTCGACCGCGCACGCGACCGCACCGCATAGGCCGCGACGGAGGGGGGTGCGCAGAGTGTCTTGCCCGTCGCGGGAATCGCAATTTCGCGGCAAAGCTCGCTGCGAAATTGCGAGACGATTGTGATTTTCAAGCGATTTTGCGAGTTGCTGCCAAGTTCTGCGCTCCATTTCTAATACTTGTGCTCCATTACCATCCTCTATTTAAATGTCCACGATTTCGACATCTTTCTCTCTCCCTTGTTCTCATTCCTTCTTTCTGCTATATTTTCAGAGTGCTAAACTATTTTGTGGGTTGGCACTCAGGATTAAAGGAGAAATGAATGATACTGATCTCAGAAATCGATCTAATTTCATGATTTTTTTTAGGAAATTACGAATGACAACGCTATCAAATATCTACTAACGAAAGAATTTTTCATTTTCGTGGATTATTCTTTTCATTTCTATGGGTAAATCCCGAGTGCCCCCCCCTCCAACTCGTTTTGCACCTAGTTTCAGCTTCAGTTTCTTTTCTGGGGTGCGTTCCAAGATTTTATATAGTGGAGTCCACCAAGAGTGTCTCATTCACTTATCAATGAGAAGCGGTCGATTGGAGATCAATGAACATGAAACTCATTGCAGCACAACCGCTCTCGCTCAATCGGTATCGAGCGTGCTGGTATGGGATTCATGCACATTGATCCCCAGCCGACCGCTTCTTATTGATAAGTAAATGAGACACTCTTGGTGGACTCCACTATACCAACCATAGTAATTAATGATGGTATATGAGGCCTCATGAAATGGATATGGATAAATTTCAGTCTATCATTTGTTAAATATCCTGTTAGCAGGCATCTCAGTGGAGCTCAATTCTTCATCAGATCTCATTTCATTGTCTTGCGTTTGATTTTCACACAAATTTTCCGCCCATGGAAACCTTCTTGAAACACACCCCTAGTATTGTAGTAGACTAACCTCGTCATGTTGTGCCGAGCTCTTCAAATTTCTGGCGCATCAGTAGACAGTAATTTTGAACACGATAAGTTGAATAATGTGCAATTTCTGCGAGTCCTGCCGGATTGAATTTTTGTAAAGGCCCTTTTGTATCATGAAAATGTGGAATCTAAATTTTTTTGTGATCAAGGTGCAAGAGTAGTAGGGGGCATTGGAGAAAATGAAATGGTTAATCTATGGAAATGAATATTTTTGCTGTTATCATATGCGTGATAGCGTGATCAGTCATTGTTATCAGTCAGCGTTATCAGATTTCAGACAGCTGCGGCCCATCCTGCGAAATAACGAGACGAAAACAGATGATTGACTTCCGCGCTCCAGTCGATCAGCATTCGCGCTCTAATCCAAATCACACTCTGCGAGGATGCCTGCGACTCCGCCGCAGAATTTTCAAGGCCACGCCCACATTCGCTCGCTCGCTCGCAGACTTTTCACTATGCCGACGCCTTAAGAGTCAATTGGCAGCGCTACTATTTTGGGCTCTTAAGAATGAATCAGATATCCGGGATATCCGTGATCCGATTCGGGTGCAGTGTAAACTAACAATGGCTTCGGTGGAATATTACCTCTGTATCGTAAAAGGAATACTGGTTCGTCTTCAAGTATTCTCCAACTTTGTACAATTTCCAGTCCGGTTTCCCACCTGTAAACGAAGTTTGTGGTCAAATAAGTGAATATGACAGAGCAGAGAGTCAATAAATGTTAACTTAGCTACCTCCAACTTTCCTGAATGCATCCGCGTGTTCTATGCCAGTAGAGGTTTGGGGAGCAGCAGAGGCGAACCGACGGGAAAAACACCTGATCAGGTTGAAGCGGTTCATACCTGCACAAATGAAGAGTGACATTGTACTACAAAGCTTAGCATAACATACATTGCAAAACCTTTTTCGATGACATTCGCTCAGGTTAATGGTATACATTGTCGCTTTCATGAGCGACAGTCATGACATTTAGCACAAATCGTGCCGGGACCAGCCTTGGAGCAATGGCACTGGCAGCCGTAGGAACAATTGTCGGGTGTACGTCGCAGCGACGTGTCGCGGAGGGCTTAGGCCATTGTTATACCAAAAGTTTGCGACCGCGACAGGTGCGGTCAACTGTTACGAATCGTGCCGGGACCAGGCCCACATAGTAGAAAAATGCTGTCGCAAGAACAGACTGCAGCACCTGTCTTGGTCGCTGGCTCGAAAGGGGACGTAATGCCTGAAATGTGGAAACCGTGCGGTAATCGGTCGCTGTCGCGGCTGTCCGTCGCAGTGCAGTGCCCTGCGACGGGTGTCAGCGACAGCGACCCAGCCAAATCCAGTACCCTGCCGGGTGTTTCTTGGCCCTCAGCGACAGCGATCACACGTACCAAGCGTGACGTACAAAACAGAGTCACTGTAAGAGAACTAAGCCGTCTGCCGCTGACGAACGCCACTGAGGCCTTTACTCCTGCTCAAGTGGAGAAGGCTATCAAGGAAATTCGGGACTCGAAGGCTCTCGGACCTGATGGTATCTCAGCAGCCATCTTGAAGAAGCTTCCCACGGAACTTCTACCGATGATCGCAGATGTCATGAACACTTCTTTCCGGACCTGCAATCTACCCCAAGCTTGGAAGACCGCCAATGTGATACCCCTGCCTAAGCCAGGCAAATCGCAAAGCACGGCGAAGGGCTATCGCTCTATTAGCCTGTTATCACCGATCGCGAAAGTAGCCGAAAAGCTAATCGTAAGGGACCTGGCAGAGCAGAATGAGGCACAGCAACATCAACATGGGTTTAGAAAGCTTCACTCCACCACCACTGGCCTTCTGAAGATTGTCAGTTATGCGGTCGATGGGTTCAATTTCAGAAAGCCTTCTAGAACAGTGGCCGTTGCCCTCGATCTAACCAAAGCATTTGATTCTGTTAACCTAGGACTTTTGTCCGAGAAACTATTGAAGTCCTCGCTACAACCGTGGCAGAAGCGCTGGATCGCAGCGTTTACAAAAGGTCGTCGGGCCAAAGTGCTATTCCAGAATCACGTCTCCGATAGTATACCTGTAGCAGCCGGTGTGCCGCAGGGTGGAGTTTTGTCACCTGCCCTCTTCAGCCTGTATATTGAAGACCTACCTGAGCCTCCTGAAGACATAAAAATTGTTGCGTATGCCGACGATATCACCATCATGTGCCGTAATCGTGACATACAGGTAGCCGCAAACAAGATCAGCGACTATCTCGTCGAGCTTAAAAACTTTCTCGATAGTATGATGCTCAGTTTCCGCGGCGAAGTCTTCTGTTTCGGTATTCACATCTGACCCAAAGGAACACAGCGCCCAACCTGTTGTCAGGTGGGATGGTGACCTCTTGCCTACAGCGCAATTTCCTAAACTGCTGGGCCTCGTTTTGGACCCATCGCTGAAGTTTCACAAAAATGCTGAACAGAAGCAGGCAATTATCAAGGCAAAGCTTAATGTGTATAGAGCTCTAAGAGGAACGTCCTGGGGTGGCAGCAGAGAGACAATTTAGACGACATATCGAGCTATCCTGCAGCCTGCGTTGGAGTATGCTGCACCTGTCTGGCAGCACATCGTGTCGGACACTTCCTGGACTAAGATGCAGCGAATTCAGAATGCTGCACTACGAATAGCCACTGGATGTGCAAAAAGCTCACCGATTGAGCACCTTCACGCCGAGGCCCGTATCTTGCCAGTGAAAGAGCATTGTCAGCTCCAGGCTCAGCAGATGTTTATTAATGTCCTTAAACCTAATCATCCGTCGAGAAGACTATTAAATCCCGTGAGAGAGAGATCGATCAGAGTGCGGTTTGCCGATGCTCCGAACAAAGTGAATGTACAGAGATGGACCGACTCGAATCAAGAACGGCTTCGTCTCTTACGCGCGGAGCACACCCGGTTCGTGAAGGATCATCTCGCCAAAGCGGCCGTCAACAGTATTCTCGGTGATGTGCCGCCCAGGGTAAGTGATACCGAGTCCGAGCTCGGTAGGCGCGCCAGGTGTATCCTCGCTTCGTTGCGCTGCGGACATTCTCCAACGCTCATGTCTTACCTGCACAGGATCGACAATAGCCAGCCTGACGTGTGCCCGGACTGTGGAAACCAAGGCCACGACACTAAACACCTATTTGATTGTCCGAAGAAGCCAACAACGCTCAGTACAATAGACTTGTGGACGAATCCAGTGCTGGTCGCCCAGTTTCTCAACTTGCGACAAAACCCCTCTCAGCGGCTGCAAAGAAGAAGAAGCAGCGACAGCGATGTCGCAGTGTTCTGCGACCGCGACAGACCTGTCGTGGGGTATAACAATGGCCTTACTTACTGCAAATGTGCAGATGGCCGTCGTTGCTACTGTCGCTGTCACTGTGCAGCGCACAGATTTAAAGGGCGGGAGGCGGTCGCTGTGCAGAGCGACGCGACCGTGTGTGACAAAACTATACCATTGCCTTTATGCTTGAAATGTGGAAACCGTGCGGCAATCGGTCGCTTTCGCAGCTGTCCGTCGCAGTTACAGCGACAGCGACCCAGCCAAATCCAGTAGGCCATTGTTATACCAAAACTTTGCGACCGCGACAGGTGCGGTCAACCGTTACGAATCCTGCCGGGACCAGGCCCACACAGCACAAACTTCTTCTCGCAGGAACAGTTTGCAGCACCTGTCGCGGTCGCTGGTTCGAAGAGAGACGTTATACCTGAAACGAGAAAACCGTGGGGTAATTGGTGGCTGTCGCGGCTGTCCATCGCAGTGCAGTGCGCTGCGACGGGTCCCAGCGATAGCGACCCAGCTAAATCCAGTATCGTGCCGTATGTCACTTGGCCCTGAGCGACAGTGACGTCGCAAAGCTCTGCGACCGCGACAGGCCTATCGTGGGGTATAACAATAACCTTATATAGTTGTTTAAAAACTGCTCGAGACTCCTCAAATCACTCTTTCCTTGTGAGCTTTCGCCAATAATGGCATCATCAGATCTTGAAAATATTACAATATGTTCGACCTAGGAATGCGAAACATCAGAGTTAAATACATACCGGCTACAGACACTTGGAGCGGTCGAGGGTAGCTTGGGCGAGCTAAACACAGGTGCAATAGCGTTGGAATCAAGGATGAGAAGCAGACGCTAGAAACCCACCCCTGGTGTGTGCAAGTGTGCTTAGAACTACCCCCGAGACGAGAGCCGCTACCCTCGACCGCTTAAAGTGCCGGTAACGTCGGCATGGATCCTGAAGAGACTTTGCGTTCCTCATTGGAGGTTGGCGCAAACTCGGTGCGCCTATGCTATAGCATATGGCACCGTGTTTGCGCCAACTTCTAACAGTGAACGCAAAGTCTCTTCCGGATCCATGCCGACCATATGTACTTAACTTTGATGTTTCGCACACGTAGGTTGAACATATTGTAATATTTTCAAGGTCTGATGATGCCATTATTGACGAAAGCTAACCAATAATAAGTGATTTGCGGAGTCTCCAGCAGTTTTTCAACGACTATAAAAAGAATGAGTCTCAGAGACAGCAGAATCTTGCCAGAATGACCTTATAGTTAGTTTGAAGTTGTGGTGCAAAACTAGTTGGGGGGGCACTCACAATCAGAATCGAATTGGAGAATGACTGACACCACTTTCGGAAATCGAAGTGTTTCCATGAAAACCATCTGATATGAGCACATATTTTGAATTTCATAGATGAATGATTCCCTTTTCTCGAGTGTACCCCCCCCCCCCAACTAGTTTTGCACTGAAGTTGTTATTTCATCTCACACGGCACCCTTCATGGAATAACTATCAATCTTCCAAGCAAAAGAGGTTTGGTTGGCGTCAGAAACGTTCCAACAAAAAGGGAACAATAGGTAAGTTGAATGAGGAGAGTCTACAAGAAGTGAACAATATTCTATCAAAAAGGGGTCTTCCAAGCAAAAGAGGTTTGGTTGGCGTCAGAAACGTTCCAACAAAAAGGGAACAATAGGTAAGCAGAATGAGGAGTGTCTACAAAAAGTGAACAATATTTTCTGAGACTGATTTTCCTGGCCGATACTTCTTAACAGCAAAAACAAACCGTTGTGGTACTTCACAAGGAAGAGTTCAATGGTTTCCAAGAATGGACTTCTATTCGTTGACGAGATTATTTAAAAAAATATTCTCATTAGAGGCTGCACTTTGGTTTCGCTTCTCGTAGCAGCTGGAGCTAACCGTCCGTCTGTGTTTTTGGCATCATCTTCTATTCTGATGGTAAGTATTAGGTTTACATGCACATACTTTTTAACGGTTCTCGTGTAGTCAAGACCATGTTTGGAACCACAGAGGGCTTCCGTGTAGAACACCGCAACGGTTTTGTTTACTGTTAAGAAGTATCGGCCAGGAAAATCAGTCTCAGAAAATATTGTTCACTTTTTGAGACACTCCTCATTCTGCTTACCTATTGTTCCCTTTGTTGAACGTTTCTGACGCCAACCATACCTCTTTTGCTGGAAGACTTTTTGATAGAATTGTTCACTTTTATTGATATTACGAAGTAATATCCCTGAAAAATCTTCAATAATTTTCGAATAGCATGGATTGCTATAATAATCAGTAAGCAACAAACTTGTTGCGCACGCTAAAAATGATGCGCTACTCACTATCCACGACGTCCTGATGATGTCAGAAAATGCCCTATGCACTTGGCACCACCTTGGCACGACGTCCTGATGACGTCATCAGATGCCCTATGTACTTTACATGACACCCTGATGACGTCATCAGATGCCCTATGTACTTTACATGACATCCTGATGACGTCATCAGATGCCCTATGTATTTTACATGACACCTGATGACGTCATCAGATGCCTTATGTACTTTACATGACACCCTGATGACGTCATCAGATGCCCTATGTACTTTTACATGACATCCTGATGACGTCATCAGATGCCCTATGTACTTTACATGACATCCTGATGACGTCATCAGATGCCCTATGTACTTTACATGACACCTGATGACGTCATCAGATGCCTTATGTACTTTACATGACACCCTGATGACGTCATCAGATGCCCTATGTACTTTACATGACATCCTGATGACGTCATCAGATGCCCTATGTACTTTACATGACACCCTGATGACGTCATCAGATGCCCTATGTACTTTACATGACACCCTGATGACGTCATCAGATGCCTTATGTACTTTACATGACACCCTGATGACGTCATCAGATGCCCTATGTACTTTACATGACATCCTGATGACGTCATCAGATGCCCTATGTACTTTACATGACACCCTGATGACGTCATCAGATGCCCTATGTACTTTACATGACACCCTGATGACGTCATCAGATGCCCTATGTACTTTACATGACACCCTGATGACGTCATCAGATGCCTTATGTACTTTACATGACACCCTGATGACGTCATCAGATGCCCTATGTACTTTACATGACATCCTGATGACGTCATCAGATGCCCTATGTACTTTACATGACACCTGATGACGTCATCAGATGCCCTATGTACTTTACATGACACCCTGATGACGTCATCAGATGCCTTATGTACTTTACATGACACCCTGATGACGTCATTAGATGCCCTATGTACTTTACATGACACCCTGATGACGTCATCAGATGCCCTATGTACTTTACATGACACCCTGATGACGTCAGCAGATGCCTTATGTACTTTACATGACACCCTGATGACTTCATCAGATGCCCTATGTATTTTACATGACATCCTGATGACGTCATCAGATGCCTTATGTACTTTACATGACACCCTGATGACGTCATCAGATGCCCTATGTACTTTACATGACACCCTGATGACGTCATCAGATGCCCTATGTACTTTACATGACATCCTGATGACGTCATCAGATGCCCTATGTACTTTACATGACACCCTGATGACGTCATCAGATGCCTTATGTACTTTACATGACACCCTGATGACGTCATCAGATGCCCTATGTACTTTACATGACATCCTGATGACGTCATCAGATGCCCTATGTACTTTACATGACACCCTGATGACGTCATCAGATGCCTTATGTACTTTACATGACACCTGATGACGTCATCAGATGCCCTATGTACTTTACATGACATCCTGATGACGTCATCAGATGCCCTATGTACTTTACATGACACCCTGATGACGTCATCAGATGCCCTATGTACTTTACATGACACCCTGATGACGTCATCAGATGCCTTATGTACTTTACATGACACCCTGATGACGTCATCAGATGCCCTATGTACTTTACATGACATCCTGATGACGTCATCAGATGCCCTATGTACTTTACATGACACCCTGATGACGTCATCAGATGCCCTATGTACTTTACATGACACCCTGATGACGTCATCAGATGCCTTATGTACTTTACATGACACCCTGATGACGTCATCAGATGCCCTATGTACTTTACATGACATCCTGATGACGTCATTAGATGCCCTATGTACTTTACATGACACCCTGATGACGTCATCAGATGCCCTATGTACTTTACATGACACCCTGATGACGTCATCAGATGCCTTATGTACTTTACATGACACCCTGATGACGTCATCAGATGCCCTATGTATTTTACAGGACATCCTGATGACGTCATCAGATGCCTTATGTACTTTACATGACACCCTGATGACGTCATCAGATGCCCTATGTACTTTACATGACACCCTGATGACGTCATCAGATGCCCTATGTACTTTACATGACATCCTGATGACGTCATCAGATGCCCTATGTACTTTACATGACACCCTGATGACGTCATCAGATGCCTTATGTACTTTACATGACACCCTGATGACGTCATCAGATGCCCTATGTACTTTACATGACATCCTGATGACGTCATCAGATGCCCTATGTACTTTACATGACACCCTGATGACGTCATCAGATGCCCTATGTACTTTACATGACACCCTGATGACGTCATCAGATGCCTTATGTACTTTACATGACACCCTGATGACGTCATCAGATGCCCTATGTACTTTACATGACATCCTGATGACGTCATCAGATGCCCTATGTACTTTACATGACACCCTGATGACGTCATCAGATGCCCTATGTACTTTACATGACACCCTGATGACGTCATCAGATGCCCTATGTACTTTACATGACATCCTGATGACGTCATCAGATGCCCTATGTACTTTACATGACACCCTGATGACGTCATCAGATGCCTTATGTACTTTACATGACACCCTGATGACGTCATCAGATGCCCTATGTACTTTACATGACATCCTGATGACGTCATCAGATGCCCTATGTACTTTACATGACACCCTGATGACGTCATCAGATGCCCTATGTACTTTACATGACACCCTGATGACGTCATCAGATGCCTTATGTACTTTACATGACATCCTGATGACGTCATCAGATGCCCTATGTACTTTACATGACATCCTGATGACGTCATCAGATGCCCTATGTACTTTACATGACACCCTGATGACGTCATCAGATGCCTTATGTACTTTACATGACACCCTGATGACGTCATCAGATGCCCTATGTACTTTACATGACATCCTGATGACGTCATCAGATGCCCTATGTACTTTACATGACACCCTGATGACGTCATCAGATGCCCTATGTACTGATAGCCTGCGACCACTGGCAGTGGCTAGTGGCAGGAACGAGGGACGAGGAACAGGACACGAGGGACGCGTTACAAGAAAAAACGCGAATTTTAGCTAAGCTTCCGCCGATCTAACTTTGTTAATTTTCAATCGATTTGGCTCAAATTTTGTCAGCGGGTGTCTTCTATACTCTCTCACTTATATCCAGAAGGAAATCTCTAGAAAATTTGTTTTACAGGTTTTATTAACTACTTTACCAAAATCTAAGTGATCACAAGTGCCAGGCAAAACCAAACCTCTCCAGCCGCTTCGCGGCTGGAGCGATTTGTATATTGTAACATTACAGGTGAAAGCGTAAGGAGAAGAATAAATAATGTGCGGAGAATGAGTATCGATCGGGCCACATGGAAACCCTGTCGACAATTATCGTGTTTTTCCGCAAGTACACGTGCAACACCAAATAACACGCTCTTTTTTAGAGCGCGTTATCTTAAAACAACCTTTGGACAATCAGTTTCGTCGCCTCGATACGGGAATAGAAAATTGCTATATATGTATCTATAAATGAATTCTCATAGTTGAATTATTTTAACTGATTGTGTTATTTAACTACTCAGGCGCTTTTATGATTGATTCTTCGATTATGTTTGCGTTGCTTCTATTTTTTTAGGATTTCACATTCTTCAGTTTGAGTGGGGAAGAATGAACTCTGGTAAACTTCTAGTGGTGCTATGGGTGCTATGTGGGAAGGGGGGGGCACTATGGCGCGATGGACTTGGCCACGCCCATTTTACTGTGCCGCACTAAATTTGAGCACCTACCCGGGGTTTCCCTCCCCTGCCAAAATTGGGAGAGTCATTGCGGCACGGAAAAATGGGCGTGGCCAAGTGCGATACAACAGTGCCCCTCCCTTCCCACATAGCACCCTTCTAGTGAGCTCTCGATTCCGGTTATCACCAGCCGCTGCCTCTTATTGGTGATTAGATGCGCAACATTTGGTGGACTGCACCATAAATAGTCTAGTTCATCAAACGTAAACATCTACAGACGAAGTTTAGCCTAGGCCGCTCATTTTGAGCCGGTCGAAGCAAGGCTCATCGGATTTATCATGTCAAAATCTCCTTATCACTGTTATATTTTGCCATCACCGACCGCTCCGCTGCTTACTCCGCCGCCCGGACTCATCCTAGCAACCTAAGCTATATGTATAGTCGATCACTGGTCGACAGATAGCTGCGGCGCAGCGATCTAACGTGATATCACTTGATCGATGTTCATGACTATCATTACCTCCTCGCTTGCGTGCGTGCCACGTGTGTTCGTCGCGGCGATCTCTTAACCAGTGATCGATCATATATACAGTTAGGTCCGTGACCTGTGTCCTCAAGAAAGCCGACCCGATATGACTTTTTATTCAGTTCTCTCTAATTTTGTTTAGTTTTCAGTTTCTAAAACCCACCTAGAGTCAACAGATCGGCAGCTGCGGCGCTGGAAACTCTTCCGACTCGAAAGCGCGCGGCCGCAAAGCGTGTCGAGACGCAGTTGCGGACCGGAATTCGACCCAGATAAGCACAGTAAATATAAATCGCGGCTGGCGTGGCGGTTTAAATCTCGATCTCTGAGAATTAAACCGCCACGCCAGCCGCGGTTTGAATTTACACGTTTTTTCTTGAGGACACAGGCCACGGAACTAACTATAGAAGCAGTCGGTTGGAGGTCAATGTGCAAGAAACTCAATGCCACACGCTCGCCACCGGTTGAGCGAGAGCGGTCGAATTGCAATGAGGTTGATGCACATTGATCTCCAACCGATCGCTTCTGCTGCGTCTGCAGATATAAATACTAGCTTGCTCGGATGAGTCCGGGCAGAGTAGGCAGCGGAGCGGTCGGTCATGGCAGAATATAACAGTGGTAAGAAGATTTTGGCATGATACGCCCGTTAAGTCTTGCTTCGACCGGCTCAAAATGAGGGAGCTAGACTATATATAGCCTAGCTCTCTCATTTTGAGCCGGTCGAAGTAAAGCTTATCAAGCTTATCATGTCAAAATCTCCTTATCACTTATATTTTGCCATAACTGACCGCTCCGCTTCTTACTCCGCCCGGACGCATCCGAGCAAGCTAGGCTTTATTTAGGTTTTCTTCTTCTTCTTCTTTGCAGCCACGTCGAGGGTTTTGTCATAGGTGAAGAAACTGGGCGACCAGTAGTGGATTCGTCCATAGGATTCATTGTGGTCAGCGTGGTAGGTCTCTTTGGACAGTTAAATAAATGTGCGTTGTTGTGGCCGACGGAACCGCAGTCCGGACAAACATCAGATTTGCTGCTGTCAATCTTGCTGACGTAGGACATGAGCATTGACGAGTGACCGGAGCGCAACGATGCGAGTGTGCATCTAGCCCTTCTTCCGAGTTTAGTCTCGGATGTGCAGACTGGGGGCGGTACTTCTCCTAGTATAGGATTCACCGCCGCCTTCTCAAGATGACACCGTGCGAACTGAGTATTCTCCTCGCGCAATAGACGGACTCGTTCTAGCTGTGAGTCGTGCCATCTCTGCAAGTTGACTCTGCTTGGAGCATCGGCAAATGGCTGTCTTTTCTCTCTCTCACTCTAACGGGGTTGAGCACTCTCCAGGACGGGTGGTTTGGTTGCTTAATAATATTGATTCGGAATTGTTAGGCTTGGAGCTGACAGTGCTCCTTCACAGGCAATAGGTGGGCTTCGGCGTGCAGATGCTCGACTAGGGAACTCTTTGCACATCCGGTGGCAATGCGAGGAGTGGCATTTTGTACGCGTTGCATCTTAGTCCAAGAAGATTCTGAAACTAGATGCTGCCAAATCGGTGCCGCGTATTCCATGGCTCGCTGAAGAATCGCCTTATACGTCATGAGTATCGTTTCCTTGCTGCTACCCCATGAGATACCGCCTAAGGCCCTGAGAACATTGAGTTTGACTTTAACGACAGCCTGCTTCTGCTCGGTATTCTTATGCAACTTGAGCGACGGATCGAGCACAAGACCGAGCAGTTTTAGAAATCGAGCAGCAGGCAGACGGTCTCCATCCCACTCTACCTCCGGATGAGCTCTGTGCTCGGATGGGTCCGTTGTGAGGACGGATACTGATGATTTCGATGCGAAGATCTTTAGCATCTTGTCGTCGAAGAACCTCTTCAGCGTCTTCAGGTACTCGTTGATCTTGGTGGCGGCTACCTTTATATCCCGGTCTCGACACCTGATTGTTGTGTCATCGGCGTACGCGATAATCTTGATATCCTGTGGTGATTCAGGCATATCTTCGAGATACAGACTGAAGAGAGCTGGTGATAAAACACCGCCCTGGGGGACTCCAGCTGCCATAGGAATACTGTTAGAGACATGGTTCTGGAACACGACTCTTGCCCGTCGACCTTGATGACGGGATGACGTTGACTGTCTTCCAGTTTGGGGAATAATCCTTGAGCTGAATGAAGTGTTAATCAAATCAACGACGAGAGGGAGGATCTCAGTCGGAAGCTTCTTCAGTAAAGCAGGACAAATGCCGTCGGGACCTACAGCTTCGGGAGTTTCGCATGTCCTTTATTATCTTCTCTACGTGCGCCACAGTGTACGCATCGGCCGTGCTCATGAGCGGGAGGCGGCACCGCTCTCTTACTGTCACTCTATTCTGCGGAACTCGCCTTGTACTGGTGACAAAGAAACTTTTTTCAAGAGAGTAGGCGGCTTCCTTTCCCGTCTTGAAAACGGTATTGACAAATTCAATGGTGGAGACGGTGGCTGGCGAGCTCCTTCCAGATAGCTTCCGTAGTATCTTCCAAGTAGCTGCCTTGTCCGCCGTGAAATCCAGTTGTCCCGTTTACGTTTCCCATTCTTCTTCCTTGTGCATGTCCAGATCATTTCTGATCTCGTCATCTAGTTGAGCAACGACAGGGTCTAGATGGTCGGCTGCTCTCCTGGCATCTCGAGTCCTAATCTTCCGGAGAATTTCTCTGGTGACGTTTGGATAGAGCGTCTTAACGCGGCCAACAAGAGTAACCGCATTCATGGCCCGGCGGATTACATCAGACAGGTGGTGCTCCTTTTGGTGCACATTGCCGTTCCACGGATAATCAGCCGCTAGGCGTAGCGCAACCTCACTGAACAGGCACCAGTCTGCTTGGCCTAAATTAAGATAAGAACGTTGTCGAACACCAGAATAAGGAGCAAGAGAATTTGAGAGATCGATGTGCACAACGACAGGAATGTGATCACGAGACAATGTTGTTGAGGTAGACCATGAACAGGCGTCGGAAAGGTTGGAAGAGACTAGAGTTATGTCTGGGCTAGAAGGTCGGTCGTCGGCAGGAAGACGAGTGGGCTGGTCATCGTTTAGAATGACCAGGTCGCACTCCGCCCATTCTTCGACGTCCCTCCCTCTAGCATCAGAGCCAAGAGAGGAGCAAAATGTATGAGCATTAAAATCGCCCTCAAATATAGAAGAAGATGAGAGGGAGCAGTCGTAAAGCTGCCTGAGTGGAATGGGATCATAGGATGAGGGACACGAGGTGGTAGGGGGGATATAGATATTGAAAAGAGAAAGAGGAGTTTTAAGGGGGAGATGGACCGGGAGGTACTCGAGAGTACCGTCCGTGCGAGTGTTAGGTACGAGGTGTGAGGGAAGAGTAGATAATACGGAAGTGGAAAGTCGTCGGCCGAGATTTGACCTTGGAGCGTGGTAAGAAGTATAGCCTGGGATATTGGGATGAGGATATGTAGGGGATGGAGAGAGCTTGGTTTCTTGAACCATGATCACGTCTGGATGGTGAGTACTGGCAAAGAGAGAGAGCTCAGAAAGCTTGGCACGAAGGCTGTTGGGATTTCTATGTACAATGGAAAGTTGGCGATTGGAGTTTGAGGAATCAGAGGTGGTAGGTGAGGAGCAAAAAACACATGGAAAAGAAGAGTTATGATGCCTCACAGAGCTGAGACCCGAACAGGAGAGATGCACCCACCTTTGGCAATCAAAGCACTAGACGCTTGTTTTCCTCCATGTGACATCCTTGCCGCACGTGGCGCATGGGTACATCTGAGCAGGTCCAGGATTACCAGCCAGCCGCTGGTGAGATTTAAATGTTTTTTTTTCTTGAAGAAACAAGCCATGAACCTAAATATACATATAGTTCAGTCCCGCAATCGCGTTCAATCCTGATTATCACAATCGTAGAAGCGAAGCGGTTGTTTTTAAAAAATCAACCATGAAAACGAAGAAATCATTCTCAAAACAACCGCTTCGCTTCTACGATTGTGACAATGAGACTTTGCGGACTGAACGCGATTGCGGAACTAGATCATACAATGAAAGTGTAGCTTCTAGTATTTACATGGCTCATGTTGTTTCTTCTATTATTAATTGGCGCGCATTCATTGTTGCAGTTATACTCTGACAATTAAGCACATATTCGTCATTTTTAGCAGTCACTAGGGCAGCATTACCTTCTCGTTTGGTGTCTAATAATGGCTGATCAGAAATCTTATCTTTTGTCTGTTTTGATTTTCTGCTACGTTTTTTTTTATCTCGGGCGGGCTAAAGCTGCAGTTCAAAGAACACTATACGGAGTGCAAAGTACCCGCAGCTAATCGCCGCGCCGATTTGTGCTTTAACCTGCGACTTTTTATATTCTGTACCCCTTTTTAGAAAGTTCAGCTCAGGGAAGGATGTTCAAAGCCGAGCTCCGATTTTCTACGGCTTGTAGAGGAATCACGAAGTGTCGAAGGTTTGTGTCTCAAAGTTTTATCGATTCGTGAAGTAGTTTTTCCTGTAGTATCACAATACATCTGTTACTCTTCAGCAAGCACCATCTGGCTGATAATGACTACCAATTCCTTCAGCGTAGTGTCATACCATCGTACCATTTCCAAAAAAGTCTTCGACGTCTACCCATCCCGAAGCTACCGGATACCTGCAATAGGTAAACATCTTTTAATGTTTGCTCAATTTCTAGGCCACGTCTCAACTGTTTTTAAGGTTTTTGGCGTCGGCAGAAGTTGTCCTTCCTGAAAATCTTTACAAGCAAACGGAAGATGTGGTTCGATCCTTTGAAAAAGCCGAGGGACCAGGTTCGTGTTAGTTTTTATGGTTATGCTAGACTTTATACGCTTCCGATTGAAGGCAGTGTTCACGATAAACTTCACTTCCGATATCTCCACGGTTTACGGAAGGTCTGGTGCCCTACATAGCAAGGCATGCTTAAAAAGGCCACGAAAGACGCGTTTCTGAGCCAAAATAGGCTCTCCCTTGTTTACTTTGATTTTTGAGCGTGGAGGAATTGACCGCAAGAAGGATGATACCTATCAGTGCAATGAAGCGATCAGCTCACTTATCAGCACTTCCTTGACTTGATCATTCTTGTAATCTGAGTCTTCATTTGTTCCTTTCAAGGGGAGGATCTGGGGCACGGGGCGTGTCTGGGGCACCAAAACGCTAGTTTGCAGCCGTTATTTTGCCACTCCTGTCTCGTTTTCTACCGTTCCTTTGGCACTGCGAGCCTAGGATCCTTCTCCCCTATCATTTTACTGTGGAAAGTCAACGAGGATGATAATCGTGAACACTGCCTTTAAGATGGGATCTAGAATTCTGCGAGATGCGAGTTGCTCGCAGTGCGAGAGGTTGTCGGCGTGGCCGAGAAACTCTCACGACTAGCTTTTAGAGTCTGCGAGCTGCGCGCGGTCCGGACCAGCCTCAGACAGTCGGATTTACCGAGAAGCGGCCGACGCGGAGCTCGGTCGCTCCCTTAGCCATGTCTGGCCTGGGGTGCGTTCCAAGAAGATTTCCATGGGAGGAAAATGGGTCTGATAAGATATAACGAATGATAATCTAACAGATAGGCTCATTTCATGCGGTCTCTCAATCTATCATTGGTCGGCTCTTATCAGATTCATTTTTCCTCCCGTGGAAATCTTCTTGGAACGCACCCCTGGAGTATGGGCGCTCGCCGGCCACAGAGCCATCTCGGACGCCGACCTCTACCAAATTTTGGGTGAGAGCGCACCTTCACGCTATTGTAGACCGTCGGTTTTTCAAGAGGCTTCATGACGAAGCGCGGAAGTAGTTAGGAAACAAGCCGAAAGGCCTGTTTCCTACAAAAATTCCTTGGGGGCTTGAGTCCCTCAGGCCTTCCTTCCTTTTTGAGCCTTCGGAGCAATGCCAAGACCTTGCCTTCGAACTTGGCCTAAACTTGTTTCACATCTATTTGAGTTTTTGCATCTATTGAAGTTTTCAGTATTTTGTACTGGATGTACAAGGCCCTTTTAGCGAGTGGGTTAGGTAGTTCGCGATAGTACGATTACACGACACGACACCTTAGTTATGAGAGTTTATTAGACAATAGAATTTTAACGAAAATGACAACGCATAGAATAATAATGATGCGAACCTCCAAAACAAAGAGGGAGGCAAGGAGACGTGACGCGGGTAGGTGGCTCCCTATCCTGCCATTCCTCTCCTTTTATGCCCTCACACCCTAGGCCCCGCCCATGTCACGCCTCTTCAACGGTGGTCGGTAGGTCAGCGGTTGCGCTGACCTCTCGCCTCTCCACATGCCTCCCCCCTCCTGAACCGATGCCCTCATCGGTACGTAGTCCAATCTTTTCAGCTCCGGTAGCTCTATCACTTTAGCCACTTTCTTCCTAATCATATCGTACAATGTCTTCGCACAAGCTACGGTACAATCAGAACCATAATATGCTAAACATATCTCAGAACTGCCTACTTCACAATACACGTGTCCATTCTCAATTTTTGAGCTTGACGCCATCACAAATTGTCCTTGACCGGATCTTTTGCCAATAGTACCATCTAACATCATCCAGATCTCTACCAACTTTTTCCACAAAATACTATTCTTTTCAACAATCGGGGGCCACACACTAACAATTCGGCCACCATTCTCAAAATGCTCATTGCACAACTTTACAATAGCGCAAATAGTGTCTTCCTCGAATTTCGGATCTAACGGCCAAACGATGACCCATGCCGAGTTGCTTGACCATTCTCCCAAGACTTCTCGAAGCTGCGAAAACGAAGCAGCGACACGCGTGTGGATTCCTCTTTTGATACCGTCCTTTTGCAGCAAGGCGGCGCTCGCAGGTGCTGCAAATGCCGTGGGACCATCACGAATAGGCCTTTCCGCCCTTTCCTCATCATCCAGCTGTTTCTTGAGCTTCTTAAATGCCGCGTCGTATGTGTGTGCGAAACCGAAATTCTCAATTTTTGCGTGCTTCTTTATTGCATCTGTCACACATATAAACTGCGTCCAGTCCAGGCATTTCTCGTACGCTACTTTCAGGACTTGTTGTAGCGCTTCCTCGTCCAAGAACGTTGCCTTGTCGTTCCAGAACATGATCTTCGATTTCAGATCGATGTCTTTCCTACAGAAAACGCTGGCGGCGCGCCACGCATTCTACAACGATCCAAACGGCATATTCGCGTATGCCCCGTGGAACTGGATGTCCTTTATATCGCGTAGCTTCACACCATTAAAGCAACCATCAGTACACGAAAATTCCAGGTGACCACGCTCTTGCTTTGACCGGATCTCGACACCTCTCGAAATAAAATTTTTCATTCTCCGGACCTGTACACGTGGTTTTCTGCCTCTTTTACCCCTACTGAGGTGGTATTAAGTATCGAGGTGGCACGCGCCAGAACTAGCGCAAACGCGCTAAGCGGAGGAGGGAGTGTGCGAAGAATGGGCCACCGACATGCATAGTAGCCCGAAATCAATGATAGCGCGCGCTACAAAAATTCTTAATGCCGCCTCTGGTTACGGTGTCGATCCGATCATCTGGGATGTAGGTCGGCACTACCCGGAGCATATCAAAATTGACCCTTATAGGTTCCGAATTTTCGCCAATCCTATTGATCAAAGCTGAATTTTCACTTGTCTGGATCACTCGTAATGGCCCCGCCCATTCGCAAACTAATTTTGGATGGGAACTTGCCGCTTTCTCTCTCGGGGATCTCATGTACACACGCTCACCTACTTTTGGGAGCCTATCCACCTCTACCGCGTTCCTTTTATCGTACTCTCGTTTCATTTTATCTCTTATCCTCTCATTATACTCTTTTACCCTCTCTTGAATTTCTGACACAGATAGTAGCAACTGCGCTTTATAGTCTTCCCTACTCTGGTCCATGCTGTACCAAGTTATGCCTCCATTCGGGATCACTGTAGAGGGATATGCTGGATCCATCCCATGCAATATGAAGTATGGACTCTCTCCCGTCGCACTGTGAGGAGACACATTATATGCGAACATACAGAAAGGTAGACGTATATCCCATTTCATAGGCACAACAGTACTCCGTCTAAGCATTGCTATTATAGTACCATTCAAGCGTTCCGTAACCCCATTCTCTCTCGGGTTATAGCCTTTGGTCGTCACGTGATTCACTTTGGTGATCCTCGTGAGTTCCTCCATGATTCTATTCTCGAACTCTCCGCCTATATCCGACAGTATGGTTTTTGGCCAGCGGCACACCTATCGATCGGGAAAACAGAACTTTCGCAACCGTTTCTGCGCTCTTATCCGGAACTGGGTACGCCGCAGCAAATTTTGAAAAATGATCGATGACCGTTACTGCGTAGCGATTTCCGCTCGACGTAATTCCTAATTCTAGTATATCTACGCCAACTATTTCGTACGGCCGCACAGTAACCACAGGTTTCAACGGGGGCGTGATCACAGTTCTCGGGTTGCTTACAAAACATTTCTGACACTCTCGCGTCCACTTATGTATATCTTGTGACATCGTTGGCCAGAAAACCTCCTTTTCAAGCCTGTTCAACAATTTAGGCGCACTGAAATGTCCTGCAAATGTGCCCGCATGCGCTTCATGAAAGATTTCGTAACGCACACTTTTCGGAACCACAAATACCAAACTTCCGTCAGGCTGATACATTTTCAAATCACCATCTTCTACTACGAAATCAGCAACTCGCGAAGGTTTCGCTGCTCCCGTCCATGTTACTTTACCATGAGTATCTCCATCTTTTAGTGCCTCCAAAACTGCTTCAAAATCTTCGTCACCTTCCAGTTCAGTCATGCATCTGGTTTTTTCCTTTACTCTCATCACATTCACCACTGCTTCATTCAATCCTCCCATGGACTCCTCACTAGCCCATTGTGCTGCTCCTCTACTTAACGCGTCTGCTACTGCATTCGTTTTACCTTTTATATACTTTATTTCCAGGTTATAACGTTGCAGCTCGAGGGACCATCTTAATACTCTGGCTGAAACGTTACTCCGATTGAACAGTGCCGTCAATGGCTGATGATCTGTTAATATTTTTGTCGGCAGCCCATAAATAAACATGTGAAAGCGCCGCACTGCGAAGACCACGGCTAACGCCTCTAGATCTGTTACGTGGTATCTCTTTTCAGCTTTACTCAGCCCTTTCGATGCGAAATACACTGGATGGAGATTCGTATCATCACCTTCTTGGGAAAGAACCGCTCCCAATCCCGTCGTGGACGCATCCGTGCAGATCACAAATGGTCTTGAACCGTCTCTAGCCTTCTCAATATCAGGCTGCATAAGAACCGGAGATGACGAAATCATTTTTTTCACTTTTTCAAACGCTTCCTGATGTTCACCAGTCCATGTCCATAGCGATTTCGGCGACGTCAAGGAAAACAAGCAACCTGTCATTTTTGCGAAACCAAGACAAAATTTCCTATAGAAGGAAGCCATCCCTAGGAACGTTCTCAACTCCTTAGCATTTTTGGGTACCTCATATTTTCCAATAGCCTCAACTTTTTTCGAATCCATGTGAATGCCCTCACTGTCAATGACGTGTCCCAGGAAGTTCACCCTGGTCTGCAGCAGAACACATTTCTGGGCCTTGAGACGTAGTCCCGCATCGCGCAGTAACGTACAGACTTTTCTTAGCAATTCTATGTGTCGCTCCCGTGTACTAGTACATTTGATTATGTCATCAATGTAACAAAATACTTCTGCACCCAAAACCTCATGAAGCACTGAATCCATCAGCCGTTGAAAAACCGGAGGGCTCGTGCTCAATCCAAATGGAGTAACCCTGAACTGAAAAAGACCTTCTGTTGTCACAAAGGCCGATTTTTCCATTGCTTCCGGAGTTAGCGGGATCTGCCAGTACCCACTACAGAGGTCAAGTGTGGAAAAATACGATTTCCCTGATAGACTTTGCAAAACCGCATCTATCGTAGGTAAGGGATACGAGTCCAACTTGATTCTTTTGTTCAACTCTCTGTAGTCTACGCACAATCTCAGACTACCATCTTTCTTTTCTACCAATACAATAGGAAAAGCCCATTCTGAACTGCTTTTTTCGATAATTTTCCTGTCTTTCAAGTCTGACAGCAACTCTCTGAGTTTCTCCTTATGCCCAACGGAACCGGCCTCGCCTTCATTTTGATTGGCTTATGATCTCCAGTATCAATGCCCATTTCTATCCTATTCGTTCCTGTCAACTCCCTATCACATACTGTAAATGCGTCCGGTATTTCGTCTAAAACTTTTTTGAATATCACCACTCAACTGTTCTACTTTCGAACTCACTTTCACCTGATCATGCAACATAGCTCCTGTCTTCTTGATTAAGATCTAGTACCTCACCATCCATCATCAAAGGATTCAGATCTTCCCATCCTTCTTTCCACTTTTCTGTACCCCAATTTCCGATTTCCTCTCCTTCTTTCAAAAGCATTGGCTCCTCGCTATCATTTATGACTGGTAGTTGCACGCTGTGATCCTTTATTTTAAAAACTCCAGCAGCCATGCCATTTTTGCTGGGCCATACTACTTTCTCACCACTTTTCTCCTGCCCCTCACACCGTGCCGATACTAATGCTTTGCCGTATGGGGGAATATAAATGCGCCGGGCTACCACAACTTTGTTCGACTCGTTAACCGACGCAATAGTTTCTGGTGACAGTATCATTTGCAATCCCAGTTTTTTTAACGCATTTGTTCCTAATAATATTTCTTCATCATTCTCATCCGAAATATGAAATGCCACCTCAACTTTCTTTCTCCCTTCTACCTCCACCATTATCTTCACAGCTCCTAGGAATTTCATCTGATTGCTTGATGCGTCATAGACCGGGACCATGGATTCTTTTGCTACCACCTCCAACTTGTCCACATCGACCCCAGCCTTCTGAGCCCTTGCCAATACTCCCACTGGTGCCATGCTGATCATCGATCCAGTGTCTACCACCGCCGCCACGCGCCTATCCAGCAACTTCGCCCAAAAGGTCATGGTCTTCCCAACCAGCAGCGTCTCATCTCCCGTATTCACATTACACCTGAGCCCTAAACTCCGGGCGTTTTCAATTATTGCTGACACCCTGTCCTTATTGCCAGCCGTGTCACTGCCACTAGAGTGTCTGCCTGTCTGCGTCTCCTTCCTGATTGACTTATTTCCTATTTGTTTCACCTGGGGCCTCTTCAATGGACAATCTTTACCAATATGACCCACCTTCTGACAATTATAACACCTTCTATTATCCTTGCTCTCACTGCCAGCCGCTTTTTCTCGTCCATATTGATCTGCACCAACCCCATTCCGTGTTCTTGATCGATCCACCTCCACTGCGCACTCCTTGATTGCTGACCGATTGATTTTGGATACGTGGTCGATCTACCGCCCTTTGTCCATCTCCTTCCATTCTACTTCTGCCATATTCTCGTCTTCCAGCGTCGTTCTGGTACGCTGTCGACCGTCCTCTCCAGCCATCCCTTCCGTCCCTACGCTTGCTTTCCCCTGGTGCCCATATGGCCTTAGACTGATCCATGGTAAGCGCTAGCTGCTTAACCGATTCGTAGGCATCCTTGGGGTCGACCTGTTGGAGCGTACTCAATAAATGAAGATGCTCTGGCCAATCCCTAAGATTATCCAATAGTATTTGAGCATACTCTAGGGACCTATCGCTGAGACTAGCCGAGGGGTTAGCCTGACGACCAAGTTTTTCTAGAACTACAGAAAAATCTGAGACACTTTGTCCATGATGTCGCTTTAAATTCCGAAGTTCTGTCAGAGCCCGTAGTCTTCCAGCAGTTGAATCATTAGCCAAGAGTTTTCTCAATTCTTCCACCACGGCCTCAAAACCTGACGTCCTCACATTCTTAGGCAGACAAGTATACACTTTTCGCCCTACCCTCCAGAGGATCATCACATAATATGTCCAGCAGGGTTTCGTCATCAGAAATCACATTTCTGTATTTTCTCTTGAACCGGCGCATAAACTCATTGAAGTTTTCGGATCGATTCCCTTTGAAAACCCCTGGGTGCACACACGCATTGGCCTGCATAAATGCCCACAAGTTTATGGAATCCTGACCTGACTCCCGTGCCGCCTCCACCTGTGATGTCTCCAAATGCTGCCTCGAGTCTTGCACGCAGGGCACTCCAGTCCGTGAATTCGGCGTTCTCGTTGTCGTGCTCTGGAATTCCAAACTTTCGGTACCTACACCCATATTCGTCAACATTCCCTGTCTACACCTACCCATTGCTCCACCGACCTCCATTTTGTCATCGACCTGGACCTGCTGCTGACTCCTTCCCATTGATGACTGCACATCGATCAACACGTTGCGCACGTCCCTGACATTTGTCTGAAACAAATCACATATATCGGAGATCAATACTCCATCGGCCTCTGTGGTGTTGATGAAGTCATTCAGATCTTCCACACTTTCTATTCCCCTGTCACTCAAAATTCCGAAAAGTTCACGACGAAACTGTCTGTACCCGACCGCGCTGGCTTTAATTGCCTCCAATTTTCCACAAGCCCTACTGACCTGCTCATTCAAAACTTTGGTCAGTTCTTTTCGGTACTTGTCCGCAATCCTAGCTGACTCCAATTCTTCGCCCACTCGCGTGTGAATAGCTCTAATTTCCGAACATGCGTCCTCTATGGCCCCACCCAAATCCTCGAGTGCAAATTCAACACTGGGTTGACCAACCTGCGACACTGCATTCCCTTCCTTTCTTGAACTGCCTGACCCGTCCTCGACGCCGTTTCCATTAACCATTTCATTGAAAATGCGATTCTCATCCATGAAACTCATTGTACAGACTGCGATACTATGCGAAATACACCACGCCTATCAATATGGCAGTCCAGTCCTCAATCCTATAGCTAGCAGTCCCAACTCTCGATCCTCCAGCTAACTCACTCTCACTCAGCACTGACACACTGTAGCACCTAGGCGGCTTACTTTGCACCTTTCTCCGCTACTCCAGTGTCCTAGCTAAGCTATTCTGTGGTTTCGGGCGGCTTACTTTGCACCCTTGTCCCACGAGCCTCACGCTAATCGATGAACTGTATTGATCCTCTTGGCCCACCAGAACCTTCTAGGGCCTTCCTCAACCTGACCACAGCCTCTGGAACCTTCCGGCTGTCCACTCTTCTCTCACTAGTCCAGACTGTAATCGATACAATCGTTAGTACCTAGCACTCGAACGGTTCGGCCCCCATGTACTGGATGTACAAGGCCCTTTTAGCGTGTGGATTAGGTAGTTCGCGATAGTACGATTACACGACACGACACCTTAGTTATGAGAGTTTATTAGACAATAGAATTTTAACGAAAATGACAATGCATAGAATAATAATGATGCGAACCTCCAAAACAAAGAGGGAGGCAAGGAGACGTGACGCGGGTAGGTGGCTCCCTATCCTGCCATTCCTCTCCTTTTATGCCCTCACGCCCTAGGCCCCGCCCATGTCACGCCTCTTCAACGGTGGTCGGTAGGTCAGCGGTTGCGCTGACCTCTCGCCTCTCCACAATTTAAGTTTTTTATTTCTTTGATATGCATCACTTCTTACTGAAGTGTTGTGTGTTGAAACAAAGAAAACCATCACAGTTAAGCAAAACTGGAGATAATCATGAGTAGAAACTAAGAAAACCCATCTCAAAACGTTCTGTTGGTGCAATACATGATGATTCTAGAAGTACTCGCAGTGCGAGCTACGAGAAAAACAGTAGAATTTTTCTCGCAGCTCGCAATGCGTGCGTGAAGTTGTTTGCAGCGGCCTCGCAGTGAAAGAAGACTACGAAATCCTCTCCCCCTACCATTTTGCAGCAAGAGAGCTCGCATGCGAGGACGCTGCGAGCACGTAGCTATATGCTTATACGTGTCGCAACTCGCAGAACTCGAGATGCCACTTAAGTTCTCGCAGGAAAGAAGGACCGAAATGAAACTGTTCGTAAGGAATCGAATTTGAGATAACTCGCTATTAAACTGGCTTCACACCTTCTCCCACATGCGTTAGTGCCAAAACCGTTAGTGGTTTTAACCCAGTATCTCAAGATGGCGTCTTGGTTTGACTCGGAGTTGAACATTGGTGGAACCACACAGGAATCTTCTCAGGGCTTCAGTCTTCGCATGTTCAGCATGCCGGCCGACCATTGTTCTCGCTCATTTGGCTTTCAAGGGCGGAGCGTAAGCATATTACTCCCTACCAGACTGGCTATTTTCTTCGTTCATTATCTAGTTTCTTGTTATTCTCACCTTGCTTTCCATGGACTTGTGGACTGTGAAGAATATAATTGGACGCTTGTGGGTTGGTTTGCGATGCTGGAACTTCGTAGACGACAATGGCAGTAATCACTGGAAGTTCGAGAGCACAAAAGATCCAAGTCGTTTTCCAGTGATGGATCGACGAGCATTCTGGATTGGCTGGTTCTAGGACCTCTGATGTGGCTTTTCTTTCTTACCATGGCTTTCTTCACATTCAATTGGGAATGGATTATCGTCGCTTTATCTATGACTACAGCAAATCTTCACGGATATTTGCGATGTCGATGGGCGGATACCAATCAATTCACTGATTATCTTTCAAAATGGGCCTTCTTGCCTGTCTTGCGTCGCCAACAGGGATGAGCGGAATTCCGCGTTCCGCCTTCCGAATAACCGCAGAAAGTGCTGCGGAATGCGGAACAAAATGTTGCGAATCCATCGTTATTGACAGTTTCCGGATGATTTTTTCTTCATTGATTTGGATATTTTTCTTGCCCTACCTAAGTTTGAAGTTGTATTTGTTTATTACAGGTCATGCCTGCATAATTAAGTTACATAGGAAAACAAATGAAAAACACTGAATGCAAAAAAACAATTTCAAATTTATTACATGTGCAAGAACATGTGATGTGACATTAAAAAATCTACAAACTGAACACAATCAATTCTATCACTGTAAAACTACCTCTTCATATTTCTGTCAATTACATATTATGAGGTCCTGAAGACCGGTCAAAACTGCCAAATCATGGATGATCTGGGTGTCATATTCCAAATATTTTTCTGTTGCTTTACTAGTTCAGTGATCTCCTACGTTCCGTGTATTTGAATTGTGTTGCGCGCTAAGCGTGTACCAGATTTGGCTTCAACTCGCGCACGCCTGTGTTTCTGGAGACAACGTTTAGAGTAACTGTGAGGAAGCTGTTCTCATTTCTTATAATAAGAGCGCAAAAGTTGAAGCCGAACGAATACAATGTAGAGGGAGCGTGGCCGGCGAAGCCGGCCCGTCGTTCGGCGGAGCCGAACGAATACTACACAGAGGGTGGCCGGCAGAGCCGGCCCGTCGTTCAGCGGAGCCGAACAAATACTACACGGAGGGAGGGTGGCCGGCGAAGCCGGCCCATCGTTCGGCGGAGCCGAACGAATACTACACGGAGGGTGGCCGGCAGAGCCGGCCCGTCGTTTGGCGGAGCCGAACGAATACTATGTAGAGGGAGGGCGGTCGGCGAAGCCGGCCCATCGTTCTGCGAAGCCGAACGAATACTACACGGAGGGTGGCCTGCTGGCCGGCCCATCGTTCGGCGGAGCCAAACAAATACTGCACAGCGGAGGTTGGCCGGCGAAGCCGGCCCATCGTTAGGCGAGGCCGAACGAATACTATGAAGAGGGAGGGTGGCCGGCGAAGCCGACCCATCGTTCGGCGAAGCCGAACGAATACTATGTAGAGGGAGGGGGGTCGGCGAGGCCGGCCCATCGTTTGGCGAAGCCGAACGAATACCACACGGAGGGTGGCCGGCTGGACGGCCCGTCGTAGCCGAACGAATACTACACGGAGGGTGGCCCGCGCCGCTCTCCATGTGTGGTGGAGCCAAAAGAAGACCATATGGCGTAGACGGCATAATCGAAGCAAGTTTTCTAGGATCCTCTTCTTTGGAGGATCCCTGAGTGGGGCGTTTTTCAACCCTCTTTTTTTATTTTTTTTTATTTTTACATTTCAAAATCATCATTGCATGATCAAAGTGACAGGAAATTGGCGACTTCCACTGGTTTGAGCCAGAGATCTTCTATTGTAAGGTGCGTTGGCTTTCCAGAGCATGAGAACATGTGGGGTACTGTATGTTCCTCCAGTCTGCATTCCGGACAAAGTGGATTATCAGCTGCTCCTATCTTATGGAGGTACCATTGCGATTTTGAGTAGAAACCACTTCGGAGCTGAGACAGCGCTACTCGGCTAGGTCTTGACAACGTCTCCTCCTCCTTGGATATCTTCGGCGGCGGTCCACTCAGCAAGGGAGAGTTCAGATTACCCAAGAACTCTTTTACAAACTCCTTGTGAACTTCTTTGCGAATGCTCTCTGCAGTTCCAGGTTTCACCAACATTGGTTTGACAGTTCTGACGTGTTTCTTAATCTGTCTAGGCGGTTGTGGCTCCTTCATCATGTCGTGCGACGGGTGTCCAGGGTCGAGTGTCGCAACCGTTTGATATTGGAGTGTCAGCATCTCATTATCAGCTCGAACTGGCATGATTCCTGTCTCGCTACTCAGATGAGTTGTGCTTGCCATTGCCAGGCTTCCCGTCGCGGTCCTCAAAGCTGTGTTTTGGCAAGCTTGCAACCGATCCCAGTGAGAAGATGCGATGAGCGGGCTCCAGGCTGGAGCCGCGTAGGACATCACAGATTGTCCAATGGCACGGTAGGTCAGGGTGGTCAGCTCTTTGCATTGTCCCCAATTCCTTCCCGCCAACGCTTTCAGGAGGTTCGTTCTTTTAGCCGTCTTCTTGCGAACAGCTTCCGCATGAAGTCCCGTAATCATCGTATCAAAGTGATAGCCGAGGATCGTCGGATTTCTTTCGTGCGTGATTTGCGTTCCATTTATGAAGACTTTCTGCACGTATCTCGCTTGAGCAGAATGTGTTGTGAGAAGAGAGACAGTAGTCTTTTGGATCGAAAGTTGCAGTTGGAGATCTTCTAGAGCCTTTGTCAGCTTCGGGAGAGATCGTTCAGACGTTTTTCGCAGGTTTCCACATCAGGATCTGATGTAACCAGTGTTAAATCATCCGCATATCCGATAAGGCGTGTTTCTGGTGGGGGTGCTGGAAGATCGGCGATGTAGTAAGAAAAAAGAAGCGGAGAGAGCACTGCGCCTTGCGGTTCCCCGGAGCGCACCAATCTTACGTCTGAAATCCGGCCTTTGAACTCTGTCCGTATCGTTCTCCCTTTCAAGTAGCTGGAGATCCAGCGCGCACGTCTTCTCGCTAGGGATGACTCTGCAAGCTTCTGACAAAGAATGGAGATGACGACAGTGTCATAGGCCTTCTTTAGGTGGAGTGCAACCATAATTGAACGGCTTGGCGGTCTCTTCTCATTAAGTCCATCCGTAATGAATCCCGTAAGTTCGACCAAAGCTGTGGTGGTGGAGAAGCCTGTTCGAAAACCATTCTGCCATCCAGGGATTTGCAGGTGCGTCTCCAGTGTAGGAAGAATAGTTCTTTCAAAGGTGCGTGCCATAGATGAGATGATCGAAATGGGCCTGTAGCTATTCAAATCCTCTGCAGGTTTTCCGGGCTTCAGAAGTGGGAAGATTCTTGCCTCCTTCCACGACGCCGGAATCAGTCCAGTTGATAGAGTTCTGTTGAAGAGCGCTCTCAGGCACTCACGAAAAACTTATCCTGAATGTTTGAGCGTGATAGGGGCCACTCCACTTGTATCTAGCGCTCTAGACGGCTTGCATCTCTTCAAGGCGGCGTCAATGAGGGTGGTCGTGATAACGGGACCGTCGTTTCTCGAAAAGTTCTTGATCCATCTAAAAGTCCTTCTTGACGACTTCAGGCTTCTATGAGGGCATGGCGAACTGAATTGTTTGCATAGAAGGTTGGCTGCCTTCTTGTTGTTAACCGGCTCGCCTTCATGAAGAAGCTGGAGGGGATTCGGTTTAGCTGAACGGCCATCCAAAGCTTTCATGGTTGTCCATAGCTTGGAGGAGTTCGTGCGATGATCAATGCCTTCCACGAATGCTCTCCACGTCTGCTGCCGGTCCTTCCTCACTTCATCTGTGATTTCCTTGTTCAGCTCGGAAATCCAGGTGTTGGTGGGATCTGTTCTTCGAATCGCGTCTCTTTCACAAGTGAGGTCCTTAGCGGTGTCCGACAGGCCCGGCATGAACGCTTTACGCCTACCCCTAGGGATGGATTGTAAAGTCGCTGCCCTTATAGCTGCTTTAAGGAATCTATCCATTTCCAGTGGCTTAGTCCGAAAATCGAAATCAGCCGACTGTTGTTCCAGCACCGACCGAAATTTAGGCCAATTCGCCTTCTTGAAGTTCACGAAAGTGGTCCTCGGCGAGGAAGAAATCAGGGCCTCGTTTCTGAACTCCATCAAGATTGGGAGGTGGTCACTTGCGCCTGTATTAATGGTGTCCCACAGTGCTGACGATGCTAAATCCTGTGAGCACAGCGAAAGGTCCGGTGACGAGGGTCTTCCATATGTCGGTTTCCTTGTTTGGTGTGCGGCTTCGTTCAGAATCACAAAGTTGGATTGCGCTATCTCCTCCTCCAAGTCCTGTCCGCGTTGGTCTTCCTCACCCTCCGACCATAGAGGACTGTGCGCATTGACATCTCCCATTACGATCGTGGGTTTCACACATGTCAAGAATTGGGCGATCGACAGCTCGTATGAGGGTGGGCATGAGGATCTTGGCGGAGAGGAGATGTTGTGAATTTGAAGTGATCCAGCCCTAGTTTCCACAGCTATGGAGATGCACTCCGTCGTGCCATCGCTGGTACCTGGAGTGATCACACTGCACTGTAAGTCGTTTCGGACCAGAAAAGCCACTCCTTCTCCGGAACTCGTTCTGTACTTTCTCAGGCATGTATAGCCTCGAACAGTGGGTGCTCCTTGACTCGGATCTAATTTGGTTTCTTGAAGTTCCACTATTTCGGTCCCTATACGGTGTGCAAGAGCCTCTAGTTCCGCCGATTTGTTGCGTAAACCATTAATATTCCATTGAATCACCTTCAACGAGTCGGGTTTCGATTGTTGCGGTTGAGATGTTTGCACGATGACGCAGTTTGGGCACACGTATGAGCTGTCCGCATCCTTGAAGGACTCGAGACCGGAAAATTTCTTCAAGTGAGTTCATTTACTGCACTTGATACATTGGACGCTCCCTGCTGCGGCTGAGGTACCACACTGGGTGCAGGGCCATCGAATACAGCGAGGGGGTCCAGGGTTTGCTTCGATTCCGGCACGAATGAGTAGACAACGGATCAGCAGCGCCGGTTTATGCTGATCCGCGACCGAAAAAATTGGCTCCAGGACTCGTGAAAGAGTGAAATCTGGGAGGTATGGTTGAGGATCTTTGACTTCAGAAGGATGACGGCATTGGAGACGACTTCTTCTTCCGCGTACGCTCTTGCCAACGAGTAGGCGATCCTCCATAAGAGCCATATGGTTGATGGGGGGGGGGCGACGAAGTTGGACCTTCGTTTCACAAAGCCCGCTCTCTGCTAAGAGTTATGAAATGGGAGCCATTTTGGGTGTGAACGATATGTGACGGGCGTCAAAAGGCAGCGTCGGAAAGAAAGCTAGTTTTTTGACAAGAGGCTGAAACTGTTCAGCTACATATCCTCTATTCCAATTTGAAGTTGATTGCCTGATTTTTGCCGTACTTCAAAATTGAGGTTCTAGACAGACGCAAACATATAAACATGGTATTATAAGCCACTCGGCGTTCCCTCACCCGCAAAAGTGGAAACTAATAAAAATCACCACCGTTACAGATAGGATTTCACCCAGAATTGTGCCTTTTTTGAGTCAGTATTACGCTACAAGGAATACGACGGGACCTTGGAAGTACTTCTCGAAAGCTCCACGGTGTAACTAGGGTTTCAGGAGTGTGCGCAGAACAGTTCTTATGGGTATAGGTCACCAGTTTCAGGAATTACGCTCGTCCCCTATTACCGATCGGTATCTATTCAATAACTCACCGAAGGCAAAAGCTGTCGGAGGTTTCACTTCTCCCAATTTTAAAACGCTAAGCAATAATCAAGTCAGAAAGAACTCCTTGGGAAAAGTACGTGGAGTTTATAGAGTCTCAGAGAAACTCACGGCTCGTCCGCGGCGGCAGATGAGCTTTCCGGACGGTCCGCGGCGCTTGACGGCGTATCTGCGGCACAATTAATAGTGGGATGGTCAAACGGTCGATCCGCGGCGCTGTTTGTTCTAGATGGGGTGGTTTCGGGGCGCACCGGCAGTCCACCATCTCGATACCGATCGCCCAAAAGCAGCCACATATATTTTTTATCGAACGACTCCACCACCTCATCCCCCAAGGTCTCATGACGATTTCTCAGCCGCTGACTTTGACTTTCTCGTATTTATAACTTTGCCAAATCCTTATATCTACATGCACGCTAATTTTTCTTTTCAGATGCCGTCGCAACAACTTCTAGGGCAGTAAAATTCCCGGTGGTAAGTAAATTTTCATATTCTCGTTCATTTTTGGGATTCACCTCTGATTTCGTTTTTTTTTCATTTAAATAATTTTTATGATTGTTTGGTTTCGTAATTCTCCTCATGTGTTTTTTTTTCAAGAATAGTTCCGGTTTGATCCCGAGTTCGATCGATTTCGGCCAGAAACCATCTACCCTAGGAAACCAAACAATCATATAAATCACTGGAATGTAGGGAAGAAAAACAAATAGAGAGAATTACAAAAATAAACGTGAAATAAAAAATTAAATACCACCGTGAATTTTTTCTCCCCTAGAAGTTGTTGCGGAGGCATCTGGAAGGAAAAAATTGGTGTGCATGTAGATATAACACTTTAATATATGAACAAACACAGAAGGATCCAAGATGTTCAACCTACGCGTGGTGGATCTGTGGAGTCGACGTTATGGAGACTCATCAAACGGACATCAATCACTCCATGTGGAGTTTTTTCGTATTGGGAGTGTAATTGGCTGGCTGCTACACTCCTCTGTATTCTACTTTACGAGCTGGCATCGAGAGGAATCCGGGACCGCGCAGCAAGACACCACGATATCCCTGCTGTCACTGCGGGCTATCTGCCCAACATGCAAGCATTCAATGTGGCGGTTGCCTTGGCTGGGTGCACCTCAAATGTTCGGGATTGTCCAGCTATGATGACTACACTCATGCTTACTGTTGTATGTTTTGCTTTGTAAATCCTCCTAGGGTTCCTCAGCATAGTTTTTGCATTTATCAACTCAATATCAATGGCCTGCGTGCCAAAACTGCTGAACTCACAGTGTATGTAGATCGCACTCAACCTGATGTCATCCTCCTGCAGGATACCAAGCTTAGCACATCTTCCTCCCCCCTCCTCCGTCTCCCCGGTTATTTATCCTATCATATTCCGCGTACTTCGGTGGTGTTTCAACATTTCTAAAATCATGTGTCCCTTCTCACCTAATTGCTTTACCCACTGATGTTGTTGAATGTCTTGGAGTTCATATTGTATTACAAAGTGGCCCCCTTGATATTGTCAATGTCTATATACCCCCATCCACATCCTGCCCCAAAGCGTTTGACCCCACATATTACTTACATGCTGTTCATACAGCCTTGTCATCAAGTTCGGTTGTAGTAACTGGTGATTTCAATGCTCATTATCCTTCGTGGTTCTCTCCTCGAGAGCCTGACAATAGAGGTGAGCTAATTGAATTATTCGCTGATGATTGTGATCTTGTGCCTATCAATGCGGATTCTCCCACTCGTCTTCCGGCAGTGGGTAGGCCTTCCTCACCTGATATCACCTTTGTATCATCCTCGCTAGCTATCTCCTATAACTGGTCTACCGATGTGGCCCTGGCCAGTGATCAGGTTCCCATAACTACGTCATTGGATTTGTCACTTAATAGCTTGCTTGCTCCGTTTTCTGGCTCTCGTTGTAAGTCTTATTCTAATTATCGTAAGGCTAACTGGGACCTATTCAAAGAGGTGTTGCTCAGCCAGGTAGCCGACTACCCGAGGAACGGAACAGTCTACGATAAGGAGAAGTTTATCGTCAAAGCCATCGAACGTGCCTTCAAAGCAGCTACTCCTACGGGACGTGTAAGGACTTTTCACCCAAACGTGCCCAGCGAAGTCCTTGATCTGATCACGATGAGAGACGACAAGCGAAGATCGGACCCCAATGATCCTGCGATACAACAGCTGTCGGACAACATCACCGAGCTGCTAAATCAACACAAGCAGCGGCGCTGGAAAGAGCTAACCGAGTCGATTCATTTTGCCGTGGATGCCAGAAAAGCTTGGACTACACTGAAACGAATTTCTGGCAAAAAGATGAGCACGGACCGCAACATGCTCGAGTTCCCTTCTGGAAGATTCAAGCACGGATCAGGGATGTACGGAAATTTTCTGAAAAAATTCAGAAAACAGAAAATCGAGTTTGTCAGAAAACAAATCAGAAAACGGAAAGGCCAAAACGGCCAGAAAACAGAAATCAGAAAACAGAAAATTTTCAGAAAAAATACTCATTGCATTTTAACTTTTTTCAAGTGAAGAGAGGATGGAATTCTATATACAGTTCAGCTCCGCACTGCCGTTCAGTCCGCAAAGTGCACGCTCATTGCGAAATCGTGCTGCGGCGCGGTTGCGAGTATCCTCAGACAGGGATGTGGGATCACCCGGGCGGTTTTCGCCTTTGGTGCCCGGGTGATTCCATCGCCCGGGTGATCCCACGTCTCTGTCTGAGGATACTTGCAACCGCGCCGCACCACGACTTCGCAATCAGCGTGCACTTTGCGGACTGAACAGCAGCGCGGAGGTGAACTGTACCTCTGTCATACTTGTAAGTAATATAATATCTACGGAACTGCCCAGATGACCTATAAGGCATTGATTTTAGCAATTACGCGTCAATGACGGATACAACATCATTAAAGACACGCTGAGAGTCTTGGCCGAGAATTAGCCCACCATGCTCAACAACTGATCCTGTCAAGCTGTTTCTCGAGTATTTCTTGATTATTTCTTGGCCGCTAGGTGGCTGCGACCATGTTGTTCGCGGAACTGAGGAATAGCTGAGAAAACTTGGGTAATTGAACCGACGGCGGTGTTGACATCCAAATCTGCCTCAACAATGCATCTTACACTCCCCTTTGAGTGCATTCTTTCGCTGCTGTTTCTCGACGACTATTATTTGACGCCTTATTCGCTGCAACCAGCTATTTCCCGAACATGACCTTGTTCTCGGATATTACGCGAAAATCAGGCATTTCGTGGCTATTTCTCGGCTATTGCTCGGCCAAAACTCTCAGAGCACTCACCCGTATGGTACTACGTCAGCACAATAAGGGTTGCATCCTAGGACAGACAACGGGTTCAACCCTTCGCTCAGCAACAGCTGCTGCGAACTACTAACTGCAGCAGCTGCTGACAATGGGAGGTTGAATTCGTGCTCTGCCCTGGGATGCTACCTCTATTGTGCCAAAGTACTACCCTACGAGTGCGTTAGCAGGGTTCGCGATAAAAACGATTGTTGAATTTTCTTTATAGGTCTGATCATCACAAAAGTGAAAATAAGGGAGAAGTTGCATAAAAATGCACGAAAACAAGTCAGAACGGCTAATTGGTGGGTGTACGTATTTTCCGCCTTCTATTTTGCCGCTAAAAAAGTTAGTAGTCTCTCCGTGTCCAGCAACTTCTTTAAATGCAGAATAAAAGACGACAAAATAGGCAATTGTAGAAATCTAGTAAAATGGGGTAGGACTGAAACCCAGCAATAGCTTGTTTTTGAGCGTTTTTTTCTCCGACTTTCCACTTATTTTCACTTTTGTAATGGCCAGGCTTACCTCTTTCAAAAAGATACCACAATAAACTTTTTTATCCCGAACCCTGCCCTTAACAGCAATCGCACCATTGAACACAAATAGTACCTCGTAAAGAACTAGATAAGCTGCGCTGTTCCACAGATCCGGATTTCGTTGTTGTTTTCTGATTTTTTTTCTGTTTTTTGCAGTTTTTTTTTCAGAAATCAGAAAACAGAAAGGCCAAAACGGCCAGAAAACAGAAATTTCCGCACACCCCTGGCACGGATACAAGGCAGCTTGTCTGCTCGGCAAACTTTTTACATCTGCGTCGTCGCCTCGAAATATGCAAAACAGACCAACAATGCAAGCAATCAGGAAGCTCGATCGGCTGGATTTCCCTGCTATTTCTCCTTCCGCCATTGACAAGATCATCAATTCGATGAAAAATTCGCGTGCAGAGGGACCTGACGGGATTTCGGCTGTTCATCTCAAGCACCTTCCTGATCCATATTATGAGCTGCTCTCTGATCTCATTTATTCGTCATCAGTTCTGGTGCTGTTCCGGCGCGCTGGAAACAAGCTGTCATCATTCCCATCGCCAAACCAGGCAAGCCGCCGGATAAGGCTGCCTCCCACCGCCCCATCTCCCTCCTTTCCCCCCTGCCTAGCTAGCGGAAAATGTCGTCAATCCGCTCCTCTGAAACGCCTTACAGCACAACACTCATCAGCATGGTTTCAAAAGGAGCATTCCACCATCACTGCCCTGACATCAATCACCGAGCATATAATCGCTTGATTTAACTGCAAGACTCCGGCTGGTAGAAGCCTCGTCGTTGCTATTGATCTCTCGGCTGCATTCGATAGCGTCAGTATCCCGCTCCTATCGAAATCCATTCTGGAATCGGACATGCCCAGTTGGTCTAAAAGATGGATTAATAGCTTTGTCAAAAACCGGTCCATTCGTGTCAAGTTCGACGGACATCTATCGTCTTCGGTCCCATTGAAAACCGGTGTCCCGCAAGGCGGGGTGTTGTCCCCTAGCCTGTTCTCGCTATTTCTGTCTGATATTCCTGAGCCACCAACTGGTATTAATCTGTGCCTGTACGCTGATGACATCACTATCGTTTGCACGGACTCAGTTATTGACCGAGCCACTGCCACCATGAACAACTACTTACGGACGTTGGCTGTGTATCTCAAATCAAAGTTGCTGACTGTTTCTGCCTCCAAGTCAAGTGTCACGCTATGTACGACGGCTACTATCGAACATCGGCTTCATCCCAAGGTTATCTGGGATGGCCACGAGCTGCCACTGTCTAAGCATCCTCGACTACTTGGAGTCTTCCTGGATACCTCGCTACGATTTCATGAGAATGCGCGTATACGTGCTGCCTTAGCCAACTCGCGCAACAACATTTTTCGCGCACTGGCTGGAACTACCTGGGGCAGCACGAAGGAAGTGCTACGTATGACATATAGGGCTATGGTGCAGCCGGTCTTGGAATATGGTGCCCCTATATGGACCAGACATCTCTCTGAATCCTCTTGGTGCAGATTGCAGAGACCACAGAATGCTGCCCTCAGGTTCATCACTGGATGTCACAAGTCGACGCCTATTCCGCATCTTCATCAGGAAACCGGCCTACTTCCCGTGAAAAAGCACTGCTTACTCCAGTCTCAGCAATTTCTTATAAGTATTGTCAAGAGCCCGACCCATCCAAATTACCATCTTCTGTCGTCTGCTCCCCCCCCCAAGAAGCATACGCACGCCGCTCAGTGCTTCTCTGTCTGCAGTCGATCAACAACGCTGGGCTACATCCGAGCTATCGCGAAGAAGACTCCAGATGGATGAGCATACGCGGTTTGTGGCAGAGTACCGGTCTGATGCTCAGCCCAACTTAATCTATGGTGGCGTGCCCCCACGAGTCGACGACAGCGAAACTTGACTACCGAGACGTACCCGAACAATCCTCGCTGGTCTGCGATGCGGTCACTCCAGATATCTAAAGGCCTACGCTCATCGGATTGATCCGTCAGTCCCAGATAAATGCCCCGATTGTGAATGTGCTGGACATGATTCATTGCATCTATTTTCATGTCCGGCCAGGCCTACAACCTTGTCTGCTCGAGATCTAAGGTGCAAGCCGTGTGAGGTGGCTAGCTTCCTACGCCTCTGATGCGATGCTCTGTTCATGGCTGACTAGAAGAAGAAGAGAAGAAACACAGAAGGACGGGTTTAGTCACAGAAGCCAAAAAATTGAAGAAAATGAAAAAAAAACACCTACAATCAGCTGATCGGCTACGGCACAGGAATCTCGTCCGGCTCGAGCGCGTGCGGCCGCGAAGCGTCTGATTACGCAATGCGGAGGGGAATTTGACGCAGAGAAGCACCGTACATGAACTCTGTTTCCATCGAGTGGGATATTCTAGTAGAGCGCAGTCCCTATATTCTCGCTCAGTGTGTTTTGCTTACGCAGTTATAGTCTACAGCAATGGAAGGAGGACCTGGTGAGGTTGCGGATTCTTCTAAACATACTGTAGCCTGATAGTGTTATCACTCATTTTTTCGAAACAACTAAAATTGTTCGGTGAGTTTCGGCTTCCGCTCTCACATTTTCACCTGTTTTCATTGCTTCCACAGATGTAGTCGTATCGGTGAACACACAGACTCACCGATCTATCAAAGCTGTTCCGGAAAAATGAGTCATACCACTAACAAACTACCGTATGTTAAGACGAGTCCGCAACCTCACCAGGTCCTACTAACATTGCTGTACACTATAAAATACACGCAGTGCCGCTAACAGTAACCAAAAAATCAAATCGATCGCCGCCGCAACTGTCGCTTTTGCCGCTGACTGGCGTATGGGTTCTCTGACCTCTAGGATGGCCAATTAGATGGAAACAGAGTCAGCCCGCCCACCCCCAATCGACTCATTTTCCGTGAGACAGATTTCGGCATTGGAGCGCGCTTTTCGCGCTAGCTTTCTTATCTCCTCAGAAAGTATCAGTATCACACTTTCGCAGGATTGCTCTACCGTACGACTTATTTTCAGAGGTAGAACAGCTCAATTGACATGTAGAACTGGTTTCGATGTGCATTTGAAGAGCAATCTATGCCCATGGTAACATAAATAACTGGTTGTGCAATACCTGAGGGTTACAGGTCTTCAGTCTAAACTAATATTAGGAAGTTGTTGCTTAAGAGTCATAAAATAGGAGCTCTCGATTTCGAGAATTCGCAACTCATGATCACATATCATAATTATACATCACCGATGTCTAAAAGATTGCAAGAAAATATAGTATTTTCACTATACTTCTTCTGCGATACATTTCACAGTTGTACAGCTAAACTATATCGAAACCAGTTATGCATGTTAATCGAGCTGTTCTACTCTTGAAATTAACTCGTACGATGGAGAAGTCCTGCAAAATTGTGATATTGAGGCTTTCTGAAAAGTATGGAATGCTAGCGCGAAAAGCGTACTTCAATGCCAAAATCTGTCCCACGGCCAATGAGTCGATCGGTTGTGGACTGGATAACATTATTCAAAAGGACGATCCACGGCGCCTGCAGGGCGATCCGCAGCGCATGCAGGACGATCCGCGCCGCTGGCAGGATGGTCCGCAGCGCATTGCCGGCGCTTCCCCGGCTGCGGTGAAGGATCGTCCGGTCGTCGGCCGCGGACGATCCTGCAAAAGCGCCGCGGACGGGCCGTGAGTTTCTCTGAGGTTTTAGCTTTTTGTCAAAAGTAGTGATTTGACAATGATATATTTGTGAGAAATCAGACGTCAAAGACGTCAAAAAATATCTTGAAATATTCTACAAAACGATGAGGTGCACAAAAACCTGAAGTAAGGGCCTGATCAGAGTGGCATCGCGGCGCGGCGCGATCCAATGGCGAGTGGCATCGCGGCGCGGCGCGATCCAATGGCGGGCTACCGTATTGATAGATCGGCGCGATCTATCAATACGGCAGCCCGTCATTAAGTCCCGCCGCGATGCCACTCTGGTCAACCCCTAACGAAAAAAAAAAACTGGGAAGTGTAGTGAAATGATTACAAACACGATTTGGTGGTCAAACATAGATCAATTTTACATAGTGAAGGGTGAAAGACAGGATTTTACAAGCTCCTCCGTTATACTTAAAGACACAGTCCAACCTCAGAATAGATTTTTCGTTTCCCTGTTTATCTTGGAGAAAATTCCACGCTGATCACAACGGTGTCTCCAGAATCGCTCAGAACTCACTACGAACGGAGTTACGGCTCCTCAAAAATTTCGATTTTGAACGGCTAGACGTTCGCGGACGAGTTGCCTCGAGCCTGTATTTTCTCGTTATTCGCAGGCATCGTTCTGAAGCAGGCCACAATAGAAAGCTAGACCAAAAACAAATCGAAGAACATAGGTTTTGAATGAAATCATTAACGCGTCTCTTCCCTATTGAGGTCGGAAACCCGGCAGGGGGCGTTACCCATTTTTTCTTCAAAGGGGGCGTGGCCGACTTTTTCCTAGCCTTTTCTCGGTTATTTGAGCGAATTGAGATTTCGCGCTTGGCAGGGTTGCTATAGGCTGCGGCCGGACCATAATATCAAAAATTACCTCTGAGGTTGGACTGTGCCTTTAACAAAACAAAATCAAGCGCGCTGTGGAAATAGTGAGACATTTTTTTCCAAGCTCTTGTACTGCAATCAACACTAGTGAAGCTCGGAAACCGCAGCGCTCCAAACTATATCGTGCTTAATTTTGCTTTGATAAGTGTAATGGGGAAACTTGTAAAATCCGGTCCCTCGTCTGTCACTATTTATCGATGATTGGTCTATGTTTAACCACCAAATCATATTTGTAATCATTTCACTACATTTCCCAGTTTTTTTGTTACGCCGGGTTATTTTGTGCGTCGAAAATTTTTCAGAAATTCTCCGAGAAAATTTGCTGATTCTACTTTCTCGTAAATTGACTTTTAATTTCTCGTAGATATGACATTGCCAAATCATTACTTCTGTCAAGAAACTGATTTATCTAAAATTCTCTTCTGTTCTCTTTCATATGTTGGTTCTGAGATCTCTTGGACGGTTCCTTTCTCTGATGAATAATATAGCATGGAATACATACATATGTTTCTCGCATGTTTCGGGATCGACTTCTATATGTATTCAAACGTTTTATGTGCTACTGAACTTGCATAATTGTTGATTTATTAGGAGAGGATCTCGTTAAGATTGGTTTCCGGGAACCAAATGCTTTTTCTGAGAATTCAAGGAAGTCTGAGGAGTTTTTTTTTAAATTTTCGCATTCCGCGTTCCGGAAACAGCAGTTCATTTTCGGGAGTTTCGCACCCGATTTCCGAAAACCGAGAAAAAAAATTGTTCCGAAACCGAGAAACGATTTCCGAAATTTTGAATTTTTATTCCGGTCATCCCTGGTCGCCAAGCTCCTTTCAGTCCTGATTCTCTGCAGCAGACAATATAGTAGAGGATTTTTTTCCTGGATCGTGATCAGCTTGGTATTTGTGTGATGTGTGACTGTCATGAAGTAACTAATAATGCTTCACCATGAAGCCTAACACTTTGTACCTCTGTTGTAACATCTGGGTTTAATTTGTAGCGTTTGGATGATATTTTTGTTGTATCCATATAGAAAAAAGAAACGCGTTGATAACCGAGCATTGAATCGTGGAGAGGGCCTCTTATCATACAAAATAATAAACGGCTAAGAGTTGACCGGTGACCCTTGACGGGAAAATATGCGGGATCTAGTTAGGAGTGCGCCAAACGCCGCGGAGGGTGTACGGGACCCAACTGGGAGTGCGTCACGCGCCGTTGGAAGTGTGTTGGACCCAACTGGAAGGGCGCCACGCGCCGTGGAAAGTGTGCAGGACCAGACTGGAAGTGCGCCACGTGCCGCGGAAAGTGTGCGGGACCCAACTGGAAGTGCGCCACGCGCCGTGGAAAGTGTGCGGGACCCAACTGGAAGGGCGCAACGCGCCGTGGAAAGTGTGCAGGACCAGACTGGAAGTGCGCCACGTGCCGTGGAAAGTGTGCGGGACCCAACTGGAAGTGCGCCACGTGCCGTTGAAAGTGTGCCGGACCCAACTGGAAGTGCGCCACGCGCCGTGGAAAGTGTGCGGGACCCAACTGGAAGTGCGCCTGGCACCGTGGAAAGTGTGCGGGACCCAGCTGTGGAAGTGCGCCGCGCGTCGTGGAAAGTGTGCGGGACCCGACTGCAACTGCGCCACGCGCCGTGGAAAGTGTGCGGGACCCGACTGCAACTGCGCCACGCGCCGTGGAAAGTGTGCGGGACCCGACTGCAACTGCACCACGCGCCGTGGAAAGTGTGCGGGACCCAACTGGAAGTGCGCCACGCGCCGTGGAAAGTGTGCGGGACCCAACTGGAAGTGCTTCACGCGCCGTGGAAAGTGTGCGGGACCCAACTGGATGTGCGCCACAGGCCGAGGAAAGTGCGGGACCCAACTGGAAGTGCGCCACGCGTCGTGGAAAGTTTGCGGGACCCAACTGGAAGTGCGCCACGTGCCGTGGAAAGTTTGCGGGACCCAACTGGAAGTGCGCCACGTGCCGTTGAAAGTGTGCGGGACCCAACTGGAAGTGCGTCACGCACCGTGGAAAGTGTGCGGGACCCAACTGGAAGTGCGCCACGCGCCGTGGAATGTGTGCGGGACCCGACTGCAACTGCGCCACGCGCCGTGGAAAGTGTGCGGGACCCAACTGGAAGGGCGCCACGTGCCGTGGAAAGTGTGCGGGACCCAACAGCAGCTGCGCCACGAGCCGTGGAAAGTCTGCGGGATCCGACTGGAAGTGCGCGACGCGCCGTGGAAAGTGTGCGGGACCCAACTGGAAGTGTACCACGTGCCGTTGAAAGTGTGCGGGACCCAACTGGAAGGGCGCCACGCGCCGCGGAAAGTGTGCGGGACCCAACTGGAAGTGCGCCACGCGCCGTGGAAAGTGTGCGGGACCCAACTGGAAATGCGCCACGTGCCGTGGAAAGTGTGCGGGACCAGACTGGAAGTGCGCCACGTGCCGTGGAAAGTGTGCGGGACCCAACTGGAAGTGCGCCACGTGCCGTGGAAAGTGTGCGGGACTCAGTGAATTCAAAAAGACACTTGAGAGTTATCTGTTGTCCCAGGAGTAATGTTTGTAAGATCTCTTTTCTTCATGGTGCCGGTGTATGCCTAATAGTCAGTTGGTCCATTTGTCTATTGTTATGCGCCACGCGCCGTGGAAAGTGTGCGGGACCCGACTGCAACTGCGCCACGCGCCGTGGAAAGTGTGCGGGACCCAACTGGAAGTGCGCCACGCGCCGCGGAAAGTGTGCGGGACCCAACTGGAAATGCGCCACGTGCCGTGGAAAGTGTGCGGGACCCAACTGGAAGTGCGCCACGCGCCGTGCAAAGTGTGCGGGACCCAACTGGAAGTGTACCACGTGCCGTTGAAAGTGTGCGGGACCCAACTGGAAGTGCGCCACGCGCAGTGGAAAGTATGCGGGACCCAACTGGAAGTGCGCCACGCACCGTGGAAAGTGTGCGGGACCCAGCTGTGGAAGTGCGCCACGCGTCGTGGAAAGTGTGCGGGACCCAACTGGAAGTGCGCCACGCGTCGTGGAAAGTTTGCGGGACCCAACTGGAAGTGCGCCACGTGCCGTGGAAAGTTTGCGGGACCCAACTGGAAGTGCGCCACGTGCCGTTGAAAGTGTGCGGGACCCAACTGGAAGTGCGTCACGCACCGTGGAAAGTGTGCGGGACCCAACTGGAAGTGCGCCACGCGCCGTGCAAAGTGTGCGGGACCCAACTGGAAGTGTACCACGTGCCGTTGAAAGTGTGCGGGACCCAACTGGAAGTGCGCCACGCGCAGTGGAAAGTATGCGGGACCCAACTGGAAGTGCGCCACGCACCGTGGAAAGTGTGCGGGACCCAGCTGTGGAAGTGCGCCACGCGTCGTGGAAAGTGTGCGGGACCCAACTGGAAGTGCTTCACGCGCCGTGGAAAGTGTGCGGGACCCAACTGGATGTGCGCCACGGGCCGAGGAAAGTGCGGGACCCAACTGGAAGTGCGCCACGCGTCGTGGAAAGTTTGCGGGACCCAACTGGAAGTGCGCCACGTGCCGTTGAAAGTGTGCGGGACCCAACTGGAAGTGCGTCACGCACCGTGGAAAGTGTGCGGGACCCAACTGGAAGTGCGCCACGCGCCGTGGAATGTGTGCGGGACCCGACTGCAACTGCGCCACGCGCCGTGGAAAGTGTGCGGGACCCAACTGGAAGGGCGCCACGTGCCGTGGAAAGTGTGCGGGACCCAACAGCAGCTGCGCCACGAGCCGTGGAAAGTCTGCGGGATCCGACTGGAAGTGCGCGACGCGCCGTGGAAAGTGTGCGGGACCCAACTGGAAGTGCGCCACGTGCCGTTGAAAGTGTGCGGGACCCAACTGGAAGTGCGTCACGCACCGTGGAAAGTGTGCGGGACCCAACTGGAAGTGCGCCACGCGCCGTGCAAAGTGTGCGGGACCCAACTGGAAGTGTACCACGTGCCGTTGAAAGTGTGCGGGACCCAACTGGAAGTGCGCCACGCGCAGTGGAAAGTATGCGGGACCCAACTGGAAGTGCGCCACGCACCGTGGAAAGTGTGCGGGACCCAGCTGTGGAAGTGCGCCACGGGCCGAGGAAAGTGCGGGACCCAACTGGAAGTGCGCCACGCGTCGTGGAAAGTTTGCGGGACCCAACTGGAAGTGCGCCACGTGCCGTTGAAAGTGTGCGGGACCCAACTGGAAGTGCGTCACGCACCGTGGAAAGTGTGCGGGACCCAACTGGAAGTGCGCCACGCGCCGTGGAATGTGTGCGGGACCCGACTGCAACTGCGCCACGCGCCGTGGAAAGTGTGCGGGACCCAACTGGAAGTGCGCCACGCGCCGTGGAATGTGTGCGGGACCCGACTGCAACTGCGCCACGCGCCGTGGAAAGTCTGCGGGATCCGACTGGAAGTGCGCGACGCGCCGTAGAAAGTGTGCGGGACCCAACTGGAAGTGTACCACGTGCCGTTGAAAGTGTGCGGGACCCAACTGGAAGGGCGCCACGCGCCGCGGAAAGTGTGCGGGACCCAACTGGAAGTGCGCCACGCGCCGTGGAAAGTGTGCGGGACCCAACTGGAAATGCGCCACACGCCGTGTAAAGTGTGCGGGACCAGACTGGAAGTGCGCCACGGGTCGTGGAGAGTGTGAGGGACCCCACTGCAAGTGCGCCACGGACCGTGGACAGTTTGTGGGACCCAACTGGAAGGGCGCCACGTGCCGTGGAATGTGTGGGGGACCCGACTGCAACTGCGCCACGCGCCGTGGAAAGTGTGCGGGACCCAACTGGAAGGGCGCCCCGTGCCGTGGAAAGTGTGCGGGCCCCAGCAGCAGCTGCGCCACGAGCCGTGGAAAGTCTGCGGGATCCGACTGGAAGTGCGCGACGCGCCGTGGAAAGTGTGCGGGACCCAACTGGAAGTGTACCACGTGCCGTTGAAAGTGTGCGGGACCCAACTGGAAGTGCGCCACGCGCCGTGGAAAGTGTGCGGGACCCAACTGGAAGTGCGCCACGCGCCGTGGAAAGTGTGCGGGACCCAACTGGAAGTGCGCCACGTGCCGTGGAAAGTGTGCAGGACCAGACTGGAAGTGCGCCACGTGCCGTGGAAAGTGTGCGGGACTCAGTGAATTCAAAAAGACACTTGAGAGTTATCTGTTGTCCCAGGAGTAATGTTTGTAAGATCTCTTTTCTTCATGGTGCCGGTGTATGCCTAATAGTCAGTTGGTCCATTTGTCTATTGTTATGCGCCACGCGCCGTGGAAAGTGTGCGGGACCCGACTGCAACTGCGCCACGCGCCGTGGAAAGTGTGCGGGACCCAACTGGAAGTGCGCCACGCGCCGCGGAAAGTGTGCGGGACCCAACTGGAAATGCGCCACGTGCCGTGGAAAGTGTGCGGGACCCAACTGGAAGTGCGCCACGCGCCGTGCAAAGTGTGCGGGACCCAACTGGAAGTGTACCACGTGCCGTTGAAAGTGTGCGGGACCCAACTGGAAGTGCGCCACGCGCAGTGGAAAGTATGCGGGACCCAACTGGAAGTGCGCCACGCACCGTGGAAAGTTCGCGGGACCAAGCTGTAAGTGCGCTCACGCGCCGTGGAAAGTGTGCGGGACCCAACTGTAGGTGCGCCACGCGCCGAGAAAAGTGTGCGGGACATAACTATAAGTGCGCCACGCGCTCTGGGAAGTGTGCGAGACTCAGCTGAAAGTGTGCCACGCGCCGTGAAAAGTGTGCCGGACTGAACTGAAAGTGCGCCACGCGCCGTGGAAAAGGTGTGGGACCCGACTATAAGTGCGCGACGGGCCGTGGAAAGTGTGTGGGACCCAACTGGAAGTGCGCCACGCGCCTTTGAAAGTCTGCGGTACCCAACTAGAAATGCGCCACGCGCCGTGGAAAGTGTGCGGGACCCAACGGAACCTGCGCCACGCACCGTGGAAAGTCTACGGTACCCAACTGGAAGTGCGCGACGCGCCGTGGAAAAGGTGTGGGACCCAAGTGGAAGTGCGCCACGTGCCGTTGAAAGTGTGCGGGACCCAACTGGAAGTGCGCCTTGCGCAGTGGAAAGTATGCGGGACCCAACTGGAAGTGCGCCACGCACCGTGGAAAGTGTGCGTGACCCAACTGGAAGTGCGCCACGTGCCGTGGAAAGTGTGCGGGACCCAACTGGAAGTGCGCCACGCGTCGTGGAAAGTTTGCGGGACCCAACTGGAAGTGCGCCACGTGCCGTGGAAAGTGTGCGGGACCCAACTGGAAGTGCGCCACGCGCCGTGGAAAGTGTGCGGGACCCAATTGGAAGTGCGCCACGCGCCGTGGAAAGTGTGCGGGACCCAATTGGGAGTGCGCCACGCGCCGTGGAAAGTGTGCGGGACCCAACTGGGAGTGCGCCACGGGCCGTGGAAGTGTGCGGGACCCAACTGGAAGTGCGCCACGCGCCGTGGAAAGTGTGCGGGACCCAAATGGAAATGCGACGCGCCGCGTAAATTGTGCGCGACCCAACTGGAAGTGCGCCACGCGCCGAGTAAAGTGTGCGCGATCCTATGGAAGTGCGCCACGCGTCATTGTAAGTGTGTGGGATCCAAATGAAAGTGCACCACGCGCCGTGGAAAGTGTACGGGACACAACTGCAAGTGCGCGACACGCCGTGGAAAGTTTACGGAACACGACTGGAAGTGCGCGACACGCCGTGGAAAGTGTGTGTGACCCAACTGGAAGTGCGCCACGCGCCGTGGAAAGTCTGCGGTACCCAACTGGAAATGCGCCACGCGCCGTGGAAAGTGTACGGGACACAACTGCAAGTGCGCGACACGCCGTGGAAAGTCTGCGGTACCCAAGTGGAAGTGCGCGACGCGCCGTGGAAAGTGTGTGGGACTCAGTGAATTCACAAAGACTCTTGAGAGTTATCTGTTGTCCCAGGAGTAATGTTTGTAAGATCTCTTTCTTCATGGTGCCGGTGTATGCCTAATAGTCAGTTGGTCCATTTGAAGTGCGCCACGCGCCGTGGAAAGTGTGCGGGACCCAACTGCAACTGCGCCACGCGCCGTGGAAAGTGTGCGGGACCCAACTGGAAGTGCGCCAACCGCAGTGGAAAGTGTGCGGGACCGCACTGGAACTGCGCCACGCGCCGTGGAAAGTGTGTGGGGCTCAACTGGAAATGCGCCATGCGTCGTGTAAAGTGTGCGTGACCCAACTGGAAATGCGCCACGCGCCGTGTACAGTGTGCGGGACCCAACTGGAAGTGCGCCACGAGTGTTTGGAAGTGTTTGGGACTCAACTGGAAATGTGCCACGCGCCGTGTGTAGTGTGTTTGGGACCCAACTGGAAATGTGCCACGCGCCGTGGAGAGTGTGAGGGACCCGACTGGAAGTGCGCTACGCGCCATGGAAAGTGTGCGGGACCTCACTGGAAGTGCGCTACGCGCCATGGAAAGTGTGCGGGACCCAACTGGAAGTGCGCCACGCGCCATGGAAAGTGTGCGGGACCCAACTGGAAATGCGCCACGCGCCGTGTACAGTGTGCGCGACCAGACTGGAAGTGCGCCACGGGTCGTGGAGAGTGTGAGGGACCCAACTGGAAGTGCGCCACACGTGGTTGGAAGTGTTTGGGACCCAACTGGAAATGCGCCACGCGCCGTGTAAAGTGTGCGGGACCAGACTGGAAGTGCGCCACGGGTCGTGGAGAGTGTGAGGGACCCAGCTGTGGAAGGCGCCACGCGTCGTGGAAAGTGTGCGGGACCCGACTGCAACTGCGCCACGCGCCGTGGAAAGTGTGCGGGACCCGACTGCAACTGCGCCACGCGCCGTGGAAAGTGTGCGGGACCCAACTGGAAGGGAGCCACGCGCCGTGGAAAGTGTGCAGGACCGGACTGGAAGTCCGCCACGTGCCGTGGAAAGTGTGCGTGACCCAACTGGAAGTGCGCCACGTGCCGTGGAAAGTGTGCGGGACTCAGTGAATTCAAAAAGACACTTGAGAGTTATCTGTTGTCCCAGGAGTAATGTTTGTAAGATCTCTTTTCTTCGTGGTGCCGGTGTATGCCTAATAGTCAGTTGGTCCATTTGTCTATTGTTATGCGCCACGCGCCGTGGAAAGTGTGCGGGACCCGACTGCAACTGCGCCACGCGCCGTGGAAAGTGTGCGGGACCCAACTGGAAGTGCGCCACGTGCCGTGGAAAGTGTGCGGGACCCAACTGGAAGTGCGCCACGTGCCGTGGAAAGTGTGCGGGAACCAACTGGAAGTGCGCCACGCGCCGTGGAAAGTGTGCGGGACCCAACTGGAAGTGCGCCACGTGCCGTGAAAGTGTGCGGGACCCAACTGGAAGTGCGCCACGCGCCGTGGAAAGTGTGCGGGACCCAACTGGAAGTGCGCCACGCGCCGTGGAAGATGTGCGGGACCTAACTGGAAGTGCGCCACGCGCCGTGGAAAGTGTGCGGGACCCGACTGTAAGTGCCCGACGCGCCGTGGAATGTGTGTGGGACTCAACTGGAAGCGCGCCACGCGTCGTGGAAAGTGTGCGGGACCCAATTGGAAGTACGCCACGCGCCGTGGAAAGTGTGTGGGACCAAACTGGAAGTGCGCCACGCGCCGTGGAAAGTGTGCGGGACCCAACTGGAAGTGCGCCACGTGCCGTGGAAAGTGTGCGGGACCCAACTGGAAGTGCGCCACGTGCCGTGGAAAGTGTGCGGGACCCAACTGGAAGTGCGCCACGCGCCGTGGAGGGTGTACGGGACCCAACTGGGTGTGCGCCACGCGTCGTGGAAAGCGTGCAGGACCCAAATAGAAGTGCGCCACGCGCCGTGGAAAGTGTGTGGGACCCAACTGGAAGTGCGCCACGCGTCGTGGAAAGTGTGCGGGACCCGACTGCAACTGCGCCACGCGCCGTGGAAAGTGTGCGGGACCCAACTGGAAGTGCGCCACGCGCCGTGGAAAGTGTGCGGGACCCAACTGGAAGTGCGCCACGCGCCGTGGGAAGTGTGCGCGACCCAACTGCAAGTGCGCCACGCACCGTGGAAAGTGTGTGGGACCCAACTGCAAGTGCGCCACGCGCCGTGGAAAGTGTGCGGGACCCAACTGGAAGTGCGCCACGCACCGTGGAAAGTGTGTGGGACCCAACTGCAAGTGCGCCACGCGCCGTGGAAAGTGTGCGGGACCTAACTGGAAGTGCGCCACGCACCTTGGAAAGTGTGTGGGACCCAACTGGAAGTGCGCCACGCGCCGTGGAAAGTATGCGGGACCCAACTGGAAGTGCGCTACGCGCCGTGGAAAGTATGCAGGACCCAGCTGTGGAAGTGCGCCACGCGCCGTGGAAAGTGTGCGGGACCCAACTGGAAGTGCGCCACGCGCCGTGGAAAGTGTGCGGGACCCAACTGGAAGTGCGCCACGTGCCGTTGAAAGTGTGCGGGACCCAACTGGAAGTGCGTCACGCACCGTGGAAAGTGTGCGGGACCCAACTGGAAGTGCGCCACGCGCCGTGAAAAGTGTGCGGGACCCAACTGGAAGTGCGCCACGCGCCGTGCAAAGTGTGCGGGACCCAACTGGAAGTGTACCACGTGCCGTTGAAAGTGTGCGGGACCCAACTGGAAGTGCGCCACGCGCCGTGGAAAGTGTGCGGGACCCAACTGGAAGTGCGCCACGCGCCGTGAAAAATGTGCGGGACCCAAGTGGAAGTGCGCCACGCGTGCCGTGGAAAGTGTGCGGGACCCAACTGAAGTGCGCCACGCGCCATGGAAAGTGTGTGGGACCCAACTGGAAGTGAGCCACGCGCCATGGAAAGTGTGCGGGACCCAACTGGAAATGCGCCACGCGCCGTGGAAAGTGTGCGGGACCAGACTGGAAGTGCGCCACGTGCCGTGGAAAGGGTGCGGGACCCAACTGGAAGTGCGCCACGTGCCGTGGAAAGTGTGCGGGACTCAGTGAATTCAAAAAGACACTTGAGAGTTATCTGTTGTCCCAGGAGTAATGTTTGTAAGATCTCTTTTCTTCATGGTGCCGGTGTATGCCTAATAGTCAGTTGGTCCATTTGTCTATTGTTATGCGCCACGCGCCGTGGAAAGTGTGCGGGACCCGACTGCAACTGCGCCACGCGCCATGGAAAGTGTGCGGGACCCAACTGGAAGTGCGCCACGCGCCGCGGAAAGTGGGCGGGACCCAACTGGAAGTGCGCCACGTGCGGTGGAAAGTGTGCGGGACCCAACTGGAAGTGCGCCACGTGCCGTTGAAAGTGTGCGGGACCCAACTGGAAGTGCGCCACGTGCCGTGGAAAGTGTGCGGGACCCAACTGGAAGTGCGCCACGTGCCGTTGAAAGTGTGCGGGACCCAACTGGAAGTGCGCCACGCGCCGTGGAAAGTGTGCGGGACCCAACTGGAAGTGCGCCTGGCACCGTGGAAAGTGGGCGGGACCCAGCTGTGGAAGTGCGCCACGCGTCGTGGAAAGTGTGCGGGACCCGACTGCAACTGCGCCACGTGCCGTGGAAAGTGTGCGGGACCCAACTAGAAGTGCGCCACGTGCCGTTGAAAGTGTGCGGACCCGACTGCAACTGCACCACGCGCCGTGGAAAGTGTGCGGACCCAACTGGAAGTGCGCCACGCGCCGTGGAAAGTGTGCAGGACCCAACTGGAAGTGCGCCACGCGCCGTGGAAAGTGTGCGGACCCAACTGGAAGTGCGCCACGTGCCGTGGAAAGTGTGCGGGACCCAACTGGAAGTGCGCCACGTGCCGTGGAAAGTGTGCGGGACCCAACTGGAAGTGCGCCACGCACCGTGGAAAGTGTGCGGGACCCAGCTGTGGAAGTGCGCCACGCGTCGTGGAAAAGTGTGCGGGACCCGACTGGAAGTGCGCCACGTGCCGTGGAAAGTGTGCGGGACCCGACTGCAACTGCGCCACGCGCCGTGGAAAGTGTGCGGGACCCAACTGGAAGTGCGCCACGTGCCGTGGAAAGTGTGCAGGACCAGACTGGAAGTGCGCCACGTGCCGTGGAAAGTGTGCGGGACCCAACTGGAAGTGCGCCACGTGCCGTGGAAAGTGTGCGGGACTCAGTGAATTCAAAAAGACACTTGAGAGTTATCTGTTGTCCCAGGAGTAATGTTTGTAAGATCTCTTTTCTTCGTGGTGCCGGTGTATGCCTAATAGTCAGTTGGTCCATTTGTTCATTGTTATGCGCCACGCGCCGTGGAAAGTGTGCGGGACCCGACTGCAACTGCGCCACGCGCCGTGGAAAGTGTGCGGGACCCAACTGGAAGGGCGCCGCGCCCCGTGGAAACTGTGCGGGACCCAACTGGAAGTGCGCCACGTGCCGTGGAAAGTGTGCGGGACCCAACTGGAAGTGCGCCACGCGCCGTGGAAAGTGTGCGGGACCCAACTGGAAGTGCGCCACGCGCCGTGGAAAGTGTGCGGGACCCAACTGGAAGTGCGCCACGCGCCGTGGAAAGTGTGCGGGACCCAACTGGAAGTGCGCCACGTGCCGTGGAAAGTGTGCGGGACCCAGCTGGAAGTGCGCCACGCGTCGTGGAAAGTGTGCGGGACCCGACTGCAACTGCGCCACGCGCCGTGGAAAGTGTGCGGGACCCAACTGGAAGTGCGCCACGCGCCGTGGAAAGTGTGCGGGACCCAACTGGAAGTGCGCCACGCGCCGTGGAAAGTGTGCGGGACCCAACTGGAAGTGCGCCACGCGCCGTGGAAAGTGTGCGGGACCCAACTGGAAGTGCGCCACGCGCCGTGGAAAGTGTGCGGACCCAACTGGAAGTGCGCCACGCGCCGTGGAAAGTGTGCGGGACCCAACTGGAAGTGCGCCACGCGCCGTGGAAAGTGTGCGAGACCCAACTGGAAGTGCGCCACGCGCCGTGTAAAGTGTGCGAGACCCAACTGGAAGTGCGCCACGCGCCGTGTAAAGTGTGCGAGACCCAACTGGAAGTGCGCCACGCGCCGTGAAAAGAGTGCGCGACCCAACTGGAAGTGCGCCACGTGCCGTGGAAAGTGAGCGGGACCCAACTGGAAGAGAGCCACGCGCCATGGAAAGTGAGCGGGACCCAACTGGAAGTGCGCCAAGCGCCGTGTAAAGTGTGCGAAACCCAACTGGAAGTGCGCCACGCGCCGTGGAAAGTGTGCGGGACCCAACTGGAAGTGCGCCACGCGCCGTGGAAAGTGTGCGGGACCCAACTGGAAGTGCGCCACGCGCCGTGGAAAGTGTGCGGGACCCAACTGGAAGTGCGCCACGCGCCGTGGAAAGTGTGCGGGACCCAACTGGAAGTGCGCCACGTGCCGTGGAAAGTGTGCGGGACCCAACTGGAAGTGCGCCACGCGCCGTGGAAAGTGTGCGGGACCCAACTGAAGTGCGCCACGCGCCGTGAAAGTGTGCGGGACCCAACTGGAAGTGCGCCACGCGCCGTGGAAAGTGTGCGGGACCCAACTGGAAGTGCGCCACGCGCCGTGGAAAGTGTGCGGGACCCAACTGGAAGTGCGCCACGCGCCGTGGAAAGTGTGCGGGACCCAACTGGAAGTGCGCCACGCGCCGTGGAAAGTGTGCGGGACCCAACTGGAAGTGCGCCACGCGCCGTGGAAAGTGTGCGGGACCCAAATGGAAGTGCGCCACGCGCCGTGGAAAGTGTGGAACCCGACTGGGAAGGCGCCACTCGCCGTGGAAAGTGTGAGGGACCCAACTGGAAGTGCGCCAAGCGCCGTGGAAAGTGTGAGGGACCCAACTGGAAGTGCGCCAAGCGCCGTGGAAAGTGTGCGGGACCTGACTGGAAGTGCGCCACGCGCCGTGGAAAGTGTGCCGGACCCAACTGGAAGTGCGCCACGCGTCGTGGAAAGTGTGCTGAACCCAAATAGAAGTGGGCCACGCGCCGTGGAAAGTTTGCGGGACCCAATTGGAAGTGCGCCACGCGCCGTGGAAAGTGTGTGGGACCCGACTGGAAAGGCGCCACTCGCCGTGGAAAGTGTGCGGGACCCAACTGGAAGTGAGCCACGCGCCGTGGAAAGTGTGCGGGACCCAACTGGAAGTGCGCCAAGTGCCGTGGAAAATGTGCGGGACCCAACTGGAAAGGCGCCACTCGCCGTGGAAATTGTGTGGGACCCAAGTGGAAGTGCGCCAAGAGCTGTGGAAAGTGTGCGGGACCGGACTGGAAGTGAGCCACGCGCCGTGGAAAGTGTGAGGGACCCAACTGGAAAGGCGCCACTCGCCGCAGAAAGTGTGTGGGACCCGACTGGAAAGGCGCCACTCGCCGCGGAAAGTGTGTGGGACCCAAGTGGAAGTGCGCCACGCGCCGTGGAAAAAGTACAGGACCCCACTGGGAGTGCGCCAAGCGTCGTTGGAAGTGTGCGGGACCCAATTGGAAGTGCGCCACGCGCCGTGGAAAGTGCGTGGGACCCGACTGGAAAGGCGCCACTCGCCGTGGAAAGTGTGCGGGACCCAACTGGAAGTGCGCCATGCGCCGTGGAAAGTGTGCGGGACCCAACTGGAAGTGCGCCAAGTGCCGTGGAAAATGTGCGGGACCCCACTGGAAGTGCGCCACGCGCCGTGGAAAGTGTGCGGGACCCGACTGGAAAGTGCGCCACGCGCCGTGGAAAGTGTGCGGACCCAACTGGAAGTGCGCCACGCGCCGTGGAAGTGTGCGGGACCCAACTGGAAGTGCGCCACGCGCCGTGGAAAGTGTGCGGGACCCAACTGGAAGTGCGCGACGCGCCGTGGAAAGTGTACGGGACACAACTGGAAGTGTGCTACGCGCCGTGGAAAGTCTGCGGTACCCAACTGGAAATGCGCCACGCGCCGTGGAAAGTGTACGGGACACAACTGGAAGTGTGCTACGCGCCGTGGAAAGTGTGCGGGACTCAACGGGAAGTGCGCCACGCGCCGTGGAAAAGGTGTGGGACCCAACTGGAAGTGCGCCACGCGCCGTGGAAAGTGTGTGGGACCCAACTGGAAGTGCGCCACGCGCCGTGGAAAGTGTGCGGGACCCAACTGAAGTGCGCCACGCGCCGTGGAAAGTGTGCAGTGAAGTGCGCACGGGCGCCAGGAAAGTGGTGCCGGTGTATGCCAACTGGAAGTGCGCGACGCGCCGTGGAAAGTGTGTGGGACCCAACTGCAAGTGCGCCACGTCCCGGTGAAGGTCTGCGGGATCCAACTGGAAGTGCGCCACGCCCCGTGGAAGGTCTGCGGTACCCAACTGGAAGTGCGCGACGCGCCGTGGAAAGTGTGTGGGACCCAACTGGAAGTGCGCCACGCGCCGTGTAGAGTGTGCGCGACCCAACTGGAAGTGCGCCACGTGCCGTGGAAAGTGTGCGGGACGCAACTGGAAGTGCGCCGCGCGCCGTGGAAAGTACGCGACCCAACTGGAAGTGCGCCACGCGCCGTGGAAAAGGTGTGGGACCCAACTGGAAGTGCGCTACGCGCCATGTAAAGTGTGCGGGCACCGACTGGAAGCGCGCCACGCACCGTGGAAAGTGTGCGGGACCCGATTAGAGGTGCGCCACGCGCCGTGGAAAAGGTGTAGGACACACCTGAGAGTGCGTCAAGTGCCGGGGAAAGTGTGCGGGCACCGACTGGAAGTGCGCCACCCACCGTGGAAAGTGTGCGGGACCCAACTGGAAGTGCGCCACGCACCGTGGAAAGTGTGCTAGACCCAACTGGGGGTGCGCCGCGGGCCGTGGAAGTGTGCGGGGCCCAACTGGAAGTGCGCCACGCACCGTGGAAATTGTGCGGGACTCAACTGGAAGTGCGCCACGCGCCGTGGAAAGTGTGCGGGACCCAACTGGAAGTGCGCCACGCGCCGTGGAAAGTGTGCGGGACCCAATTGGAAGTGCGCCACGCGCCGTGGAAAGTGTGCGGGACCCAACTGGAAGTGCGCCACGCGCCGTGGAAAGTGTGCGGGACCCAACTGGAAGTGCGCCACGCGCCGTGGAAAGTGTGTGGGACCCAACTGGAAGTGCGCCACGCGCCGTGGAAAGTGTGCGGGACCCAATTGGAAGTGCGCCACGCGCTGGAAAGTGTGCGAGACCCAACTGGAAGTGCGCCACGCGCCGTGGAAAGTGTGCGGGACCCAACTGGAAGTGCGCCACGCGCCGTGGAAAGTGTGCGGGACCCAACTGGAAGTGCGCCACGTGCCGTGGAAAGTGTGCGGGACCCAACTGGAAGTGCGCCACGTGCCGTGGAAAGTGTGCGGGACCCAGCTGGAAGTGCGCCACGTGCCGTGGAAAGTGTGCAAGTGCGCCACGTGCCGTGGAAAGTGTGCGGGACTCTTGAGAGTTATCTGTTGTCCCAGGAGTAATGTTTGTAAGATCTCTTTCTTCTGGTGCCGGTGTATGCCTAATAGTCAGTTGGTCCATTTGTCTATTGTTATGCGCCACGCGCCGTGGAAAGTGTGCGGGACCCAACTGCAACTGCGCCACGCGCCGCGGAAAGTATGCGGGACCCAACTGGAAGTGTGCTACGCACCGTGGAAAGCGTGCGCGACCCGACTGGATGTGCGCCACGTGCCGTGGAAAGTATGCAGGACCCGACTGAAGTGCGCCACGCGCTGTGGAAAGCGTGCGCGACCCAACTGGATGTGTGCGCCACGTGCCGTGGAAAGTGTGCGGGACCCGACTGGAAGTGCGCCACGCGCCGTGGAAAGTGTGCTCGACCCAACTGGAAGTGCGCCAAGCGCCGTGGAAAGTGTGCGGGACCCGACTGGAAGTGCGCCACGCGCCGTGAAAAATGTGCGGGACCCAAGTGGAAGTGCGCCACGCGCCGTGGAAAGTGTGCGGGACCCGAATGGAAGTGCGCCAAGCGCCGTGGAAAGTGTGCGGGACCCAACTGGAAGTGCGCAACGCGCCGTGGAAAGTGTGCTCGACCCAACTGGAAGTGCGCCACGCGCCGTGGAAAGTGTGTGACCCAATCTGGAAGTGCGCCACGTGCCGTGGAAAGTGTGCGGGACCCAACTGGAAGTGCGCCACGCGCCGTGGAAAGTGTGCGGGACCCGACTGCAACTGCGCCACGCGCCGTGGAAAGTGTGCGGGACCCAACTGGAAGTGCGCTACGCGCCGTGGAAAGTGTGCGGGACCCGACTGCAAGTGCGCCACGCGCCGTGGAAAGTGTGCGGGACCCAACTGGAAGTGCGCCACGCGCCGTGGAAAGTGAGCGGGACCCAACTGGAAGTGCGCCACGCGCCGTGGAAAGTGTGCGGGACCCAACTGGAAGCGCGCCACGTGCCGTGGAAAGTGTGTGGGGCCCAACTGGAAGTGCGCCACGCGCCGGGGAAAGGTTGCGGGACCCAACTGGAAGTGCGCCACGCGCCGTGGAAAGTGGGCGGGACCCAGCTGTGGAAGTGCGCCACGCGTCGTGGAAAGTGTGCGGGACCCGACTGCAACTGCGCCACGCGCCGTGGAAAGTGTGCGGGACCCAACTGGAAGTGCGCCACGCGCCGTGGAAAGTGTGCGGGACCCAACTGGAAGTGCGCCACGCACCGTGGAAAGTGTGCGGGACCCAACTGGAAGTGAGCCACGCGCCGTGGAAAGTGTGCGGGACCCAACTGGAAGTGCGCCAAGTGCCGTGGAAAATGTGCGGGACCCAACTGGAAGTGCGCCACGTGCCGTGGAAAGTGTGCGGGACCCAACTGGAAGGGCGCCACGCGCCGTGGAAAGTGTGCGGGACCCGACTGCAACTGCGCCACGCGCCGGAAAGTGTGCGGACCCAACTGCGCCACGCCGTGGAAAGTGTGCGGGACCCAACTGGAAGTGCGCCACGCGCCGTGGAAAGTGTGTGGGACCCAACTGGAAGTGCGCCACGCGTCGTGGAAAGTGTGCGGGATCAAACTGAAAGTGCGCCACGCGCCGTGGAAAGTGTGCGGGACCCGACTGGAAGTGCGCCACGCACCGTGGAAAGTGTGCGGGACCCAACTAGAAGTGCGCCACGCACCGTGGAAAGCGTGCGGGACCCAACTGGAAGTGTGCTACGCGCCGTGGGAATCGTGCGGGACCCAACTGGAAGTGTGCTACGCACCGTGGGAAATGTGCGGGACCCGAATGGAAGTGCGCCAAGCGCCGTGGAAAGTGTGCGGGACCCAACTGGAAGTGCGCAACGCGCCGTGGAAAGTGTGCTCGACCCAACTGGAAGTGCGCCACGCGCCGTGGAAAGTGTGCGGGACCCAACTGGAAGTGCGCAACGCGCCGTGGAAAGTGTGCTCGACCCAACTGGAAGTGCGCCAAGCGCCGTGGAAAGTGTGCGGGACCCGACTGGAAGTGCGCCACGCGCCGTGAAAAGTGTGCGCGACCCAACTGGATGTGCGCCACAGGCCGAGGAAAGTGTGCGGGACCCGACTGGAAGTGCGCCACGCGCCGTGGAAAGTGTGCGAGACCCAACTGGAAGTACGCCACGGGCCGTGGAAAGTGTGCGGGACCCAACTGGAAGTGTGCCACAGGCCGAGGAGAGTGTGAGGGATCCGACTGGAAGTGCGCCACGCGCCGTGGAAAGTGTGTGGGACCTAACTGGAAGTGCGCCACACGTGGTTGGAAGTGTGCGGGACCCAACTGGAAATGCGCCACGCACCGTGGAAAGTGTGCAGTACCCAACTGGTAATGCGCAACGCGCCGTGGAAAGTGTGCGGGACCCAACTAGAAGTGCGCCACGCGCCGTGGAAAGTGTGCGGGACCCAACTGGAAGTGCGCCACGTGCCGTGGAAAGTGTGCAGGACCAGACTGGAAGTGCGCCACGTGCCGTGGAAAGTGTGCGTGACCCAACTGGAAGTGCGCCACGTGCCGTGGAAAGTGTGCGGGACTCAGTGAATTCACAAAGACTCTTGAGAGTTATCTGTTGTCCCAGGAGTAATGTTTGTAAGATCTCTTTTCTTCTAGTACCGGTGTATGCCTAATAGTCAGTTGGTCCATTTGTCTATTGTTATGCGCCACGCGCCGTGGAAAGTGTGCGGGACCCGACTGCAACTGCGCCACGCGCCGTGGAAAGTTTGCGGGACCCAACTGGAAGGGCGCCACGCGCCGTGGAAAGTGTGCAGGACCAGACTGGAAGTGCGCCACGTGCCGTGGAAAGTGTGCGGGACCCAACTGGAAGTGCGCCACGTGCCGTGGAAAGTGTGCGGGACTCAGTGAATTCAAAAAGACACTTGAGAGTTATCTGTTGTCCCAGGAGTAATGTTTGTAAGATCTCTTTTCTTCGTGGTGCCGGTGTATGCCTAATAGTCAGTTGGTCCATTTGTTCATTGTTATGCGCCACGCGCCGTGGAAAGTGTGCGGGACCCGACTGCAACTGCGCCACGCGCCGTGGAAAGTGTGCGGGACCCAACTGGAAGGGCGCCACGCGCCGTGGAAAGTGTGCGGGACCCGACTGCAACTGCGCCACGCGCCGTGGAAAGTGTGCGGGACCCAACTGGAAGTGCGCCACGCGCCGTGGAAAGTGTGCGGGACCCAACTGGAAGTGCGCCACGCGTCGTGGAAAGTGTGCGGGACCCGACTGCAACTGCGCCACGCGCCGTGGAAAGTGTGTGGCACCCAACTGGAAGTGTACCACGTGCCGTGGAAAGTGTGTGGGACCCAGCTGTGGAAGTGCGCCACGCGTCGTGGAAAGTGTGCGGGACCCGACTGCAACTGCGCCACGCGCCGTGGAAAGTGTGCGGGACCCAACTGGAAGTGCGCCACGTGCCGTGGAAAGTGTGCGGGACCCGACTGCAACTGCACCACGCGCCGTGGAAAGTGTGCGGGACCCGACTGCAACTGCGCCACGCGCCGTGGAAAGTGTGCGGGACCCAACTGGAAGTGCGCCACGCGCCGTGGAAAGTGTGCGGGACCCAACTGGAAGTGCGCCACGTGCCGTGGAAAGTGTGCGGGACCCAACTGGAAGTGCGCCACGCGCCGTGGAAAGTGTGCGGGACCCAACTGGAAGTGCGCCACGCACCGTGGAAAGTGTGCGGGACCCAGCTGTGGAAGTGCGCCACGCGTCGTGGAAAGGTGTGCGGGACCCGACTGCAATTGCGCCACGCGCCGTGGAAAGTGTGCGGGACCCGACTGCAACTGCGCCACGCGCCGTGGAAAGTGTGCGGGACCCAACTGGAAGTGCGCCACGTGCCGTGGAAAGTGTGCAGGACCAGACTGGAAGTGCGCCACGTGCCGTGGAAAGTGTGCGGGACCCAACTGGAAGTGCGCCACGTGCCGTGGAAAGTGTGCGGGACTCAGTGAATTCAAAAAGACACTTGAGAGTTATCTGTTGTCCCAGGAGTAATGTTTGTAAGATCTCTTTTCTTCGTGGTGCCGGTGTATGCCTAATAGTCAGTTGGTCCATTTGTCTATTGTTATGCGCCACGCGCCGTGGAAAGTGTGCGGGACCCGACTGCAACTGCGCCACGCGCCGTGGAAAGTGTGCGGGACCCAACTGGAAGGGCGCCACGCGCCGTGGAAAGTGTGCGGGACCCGACTGCAACTGCGCCACGCGCCGTGGAAAGTGTGCGGGACCCAACTGGAAGTGCGCCACGCGCCGTGGAAAGTGTGCGGGACCCAACTGGAAGTGCGCCACGTGCCGTGGAAAGTGTGCGGGACCCAACTGGAAGTGCGCCACGCGCCGTGGAAAGTGTGCGGGACCCAACTGGAAGTGTACCACGTGCCGTGGAAAGTGTGTGGGACCCAGCTGTGGAAGTGCGCCACGCGTCGTGGAAAGTGTGCGGGACCCGACTGCAACTGCGCCACGCGCCGTGGAAAGTGTGCGGGACCCAACTGGAAGTGCGCCACGTGCCGTGGAAAGTGTGCGGGACCCGACTGCAACTGCACCACGCGCCGTGGAAAGTGTGCGGGACCCATCTGGAAGGGCGCCACGCGCCGTGGAAAGTGTGCAGGACCAGACTGGAAGTGCGCCACGTGCCGTGGAAAGTGTGCGGGACCCAACTGGAAGTGCGCCACGTGCCGTTGAAAGTGTGCGGGACCCAACTGGAAGGGCGCCACGCGCCGTGGAAAGTGTGCGGGACCCGACTGCAACTGCGCCACGCGCCGTGGAAAGTGTGCGGGACCCAACTGGAAGTGCGCCACGCGCCGTGGAAAGTGTGCGGGACCCAACTGGAAGTGCGCCACGTGCCGTTGAAAGTGTGCGGGACCCAACTGGAAGTGCGCCACGCGCCGTGGAAAGTGTGCGGGACCCGACTGCAACTGCGCCACGCGCCGTGGAAAGTGTGCGGGACCCAACTGGAAGTGCGCCACGCGCCGTGGAAAGTGTGCGGGACCCAACTGGAAGTGCGCCACGTGCCGTTGAAAGTGTGCGGGACCCAACTGGAAGTGCGCCACGCGCCGTGGAAAGTGTGCGGGACCCAACTGGAAGTGCGCCACGCACCGTGGAAAGTGTGCGGGACCCAGCTGTGGAAGGCGCCACGCGTCGTGGAAAGTGTGCGGGACCCGACTGCAACTGCGCCACGCGCCGTGGAAAGTGTGCGGGACCCGACTGCAACTGCGCCACGCGCCGTGGAAAGTGTGCGGGACCCAACTGGAAGGGAGCCACGCGCCGTGGAAAGTGTGCAGGACCGGACTGGAAGTCCGCCACGTGCCGTGGAAAGTGTGCGGGACTCAGTGAATTCACAAAGACTCTTGAGAGTTATCTGTTGTCCCAGGAGTAATGTTTGTAAGATCTCTTTTCTTCTAGTACCGGTGTATGCCTAATAGTCAGTTGGTCCATTTGTCTATTGTTATGCGCCACGCGCCGTGGAAAGTGTGCGGGACCCGACTGCAACTGCGCCACGCGCCGTGGAAAGTTTGCGGGACCCAACTGGAAGGGCGCCACGCGCCGTGGAAAGTGTGCAGGACCAGACTGGAAGTGCGCCACGTGCCGTGGAAAGTGTGCGGGACCCAACTGGAAGTGCGCCACGTGCCGTGGAAAGTGTGCGGGACTCAGTGAATTCAAAAAGACACTTGAGAGTTATCTGTTGTCCCAGGAGTAATGTTTGTAAGATCTCTTTTCTTCGTGGTGCCGGTGTATGCCTAATAGTCAGTTGGTCCATTTGTCTATTGTTATGCGCCACGCGCCGTGGAAAGTGTGCGGGACCCGACTGCAACTGCGCCACGCGCCGTGGAAAGTGTGCGGGACCCAACTGGAAGGGCGCCACGCGCCGTGGAAAGTGTGCGGGACCCGACTGCAACTGCGCCACGCGCCGTGGAAAGTGTGCGGGACCCAACTGGAAGTGCGCCACGCGCCGTGGAAAGTGTGCGGGACCCAACTGGAAGTGCGCCACGTGCCGTGGAAAGTGTGCGGGACCCAACTGGAAGTGCGCCACGCGCCGTGGAAAGTGTGCGGGACCCGACTGCAACTGCGCCACGCGCCGTGGAAAGTGTGCGGGACCCAGCTGTGGAAATGCGCCACGCGTCGTGGAAAGTGTGCGGGACCCGACTGCAACTGCGCCACGTGCCGTGGAAAGTGTGTGGGACCCAGCTGTGGAAGTGCGCCACGCGTCGTGGAAAGTGTGCGGGACCCGACTGCAACTGCGCCACGCGCCGTGGAAAGTGTGCGGGACCCATCTGGAAGTGCGCCACGCGCCGTGGAAAGTGTGCAGGACCCAGACTGGAAGTGCGCCACGGGTCGTGGAAAGTGTGTGGTACCTCACTGGAAGTGCGCCACACGTGGTTGGAAGTGTGCGGGACCCAACTGGAAGTGTGCCACACGCCGAGGAGAGTGTGAGGGACCCGACTGGAAGTGCGTCACGCGCCGTGGAAAGTGTGCGGTACCCAACTGGAAGTGCGCCACGTGGTGGAAAGTGTGCGGGACCCGACTGCAACTGCGCCACGCGCCGTGGAAAGTGTGCGGGACCCGACTGCAACTGCACCACGCGCCGTGGAAAGTGTGCGGGACCCAACTGGAAGTGCGCCACGCGCCGTGGAAAGTGTGCGGGACCCAACTGGAAGGGCGCCACGCGCCGTGGAAAGTGTGCAGGACCAGACTGGAAGTGCGCCACGTGCCGTGGAAAGTGTGCGGGACTCAGTGAATTCAAAAAGACACTTGAGAGTTATCTGTTGTCCCAGGAGTAATGTTTGTAAGATCTCTTTTCTTCTAGTGCCGGTGTATGCCTAATAGTCAGTTGGTCCATTTGTCTATTGTTATGCGCCACGCGCCGTGGAAAGTGTGCGGGACCCGACTGCAACTGCGCCACGCGCCGTGGAAAGTGTGCGGGACCCAACTGGAAGGGCGCCACGCGCCGTGGAAAGTGTGCAGGACCAGACTGGAAGTGCGCCACGTGCCGTGGAAAGTGTGCGGGACCCAACTGGAAGTGCGCCACGTGCCGTGGAAAGTGTGCGGGACCCAACTGGAAGTGCGCCACGTGCCGTTGAAAGTGTGCGTGACCCAACTGGAAGTGCGCCACGTGCCGTGGAAAGTGTGCGGGACCCAACTGGAAGTGCGCCATGCACCGTGGAAAGTGTGCGGGACCCAGCTGTGGAAGGCGCCACGCGTCGTGGAAAGTGTGTGGGACCCAGCTGTGGAGGTGCGCCACGCGCCGTGGAAAGTGTGCGGGACCCGACTGCAACTGCGCCACGCGCCGTGGAAAGTGTGCGGGACCCAACTGGAAGGGAGCCACGCGCCGTGGAAAGTGTGCAGGACCGGACTGGAAGTCCGCCACGTGCCGTGGAAAGTGTGCGTGACCCAACTGGAAGTGCGCCACGTGCCGTGGAAAGTGTGCGGGACTCAGTGAATTCACAAAGACTCTTGAGAGTTATCTGTTGTCCCAGGAGTAATGTTTGTAAGATCTCTTTTCTTCTAGTACCGGTGTATGCCTAATAGTCAGTTGGTCCATTTGTCTATTGTTATGCGCCACGCGCCGTGGAAAGTGTGCGGGACCCGACTGCAACTGCGCCACGCGCCGTGGAAAGTTTGCGGGACCCAACTGGAAGGGCGCCACGCGCCGTGGAAAGTGTGCAGGACCAGACTGGAAGTGCGCCACGTGCCGTGGAAAGTGTGCGGGACCCAACTGGAAGTGCGCCACGTGCCGTGGAAAGTGTGCGGGACTCAGTGAATTCAAAAAGACACTTGAGAGTTATCTGTTGTCCCAGGAGTAATGTTTGTAAGATCTCTTTTCTTCGTGGTGCCGGTGTATGCCTAATAGTCAGTTGGTCCATTTGTCTATTGTTATGCGCCACGCGCCGTGGAAAGTGTGCGGGACCCGACTGCAACTGCGCCACGCGCCGTGGAAAGTGTGCGGGACCCAACTGGAAGGGCGCCACGCGCCGTGGAAAGTGTGCGGGACCCGACTGCAACTGCGCCACGCGCCGTGGAAAGTGTGCGGGACCCAACTGGAAGTGCGCCACGCGCCGTGGAAAGTGTGCGGGACCCAACTGGAAGTGCGCCACGTGCCGTGGAAAGTGTGCGGGACCCAACTGGAAGTGCGCCACGCGCCGTGGAAAGTGTGCGGGACCCAACTGGAAGTGTACCACGTGCCGTGGAAAGTGTGCGGGACCCAGCTGGAAGTGCGCCACGCGTCCGTGGAAAGTGTGCGGGACCCAACTGGAAGTGCGCCACGCGTCGTGGAAAGTGTGCGGGACCCGACTGCAACTGCGCCACGCGCCGTGGAAAGTGTGCGGGACCCAACTGGAAGTGCGCCACGCGCCGTGGAAAGTGTGCGGGACCCAACTGGAAGTGCGCCACGCACCGTGGAAAGTGTGCGGGACCCGACTGCAAGTGCGCCACGCGCCGTGGAAAGTGTGCGGGACCCGACTGCAACTGCGCCACGCGCCGTGGAAAGTGTGCGGGACCCAACTGGAAGTGCGCCACGCGCCGTGGAAAGTGTGCGGGACCCAACTGGAAGTGCGCCACGTGCCGTGGAAAGTGTGCGGGACCCAACTGGAAGTGCGCCACGTGCCGTGGAAAGTGTGCGGGACCCAACTGGAAGTGCGCCACGCGCCGTGGAAAGTGTGCGGGACCCAACTGGAAGTGTACCACGTGCCGTGGAAAGTGTGTGGGACCCAGCTGTGGAAGTGCGCCACGCGTCGTGGAAAGTGTGCGGGACCCGACTGCAACTGCGCCACGCGCCGTGGAAAGTGTGCGGGACCCAACTGGAAGTGCGCCACGTGCCGTGGAAAGTGTGCAGGACCAGACTGGAAGTGCGCCACGTGCCGTGGAAAGTGTGCGGGACCCAACTGGAAGTGCGCCACGTGCCGTGGAAAGTGTGCGGGACTCAGTGAATTCAAAAAGACACTTGAGAGTTATCTGTTGTCCCAGGAGTAATGTTTGTAAGATCTCTTTTCTTCGTGGTGCCGGTGTATGCCTAATAGTCAGTTGGTCCATTTGTCTATTGTTATGCGCCACGCGCCGTGGAAAGTGTGCGGGACCCGACTGCAACTGCGCCACGCGCCGTGGAAAGTGTGCGGGACCCAACTGGAAGGGCGCCACGCGCCGTGGAAAGTGTGCAGGACCAGACTGGAAGTGCGCCACGTGCCGTGGAAAGTGTGCGGGACCCAACTGGAAGTGCGCCACGTGCCGTCGAAAGTGTGCGGGACCCAACTGGAAGTGCGCCACGTGCCGTGGAAGGTGTGCGTGACCCAACTGGAAGTGCGCCACGCGCCGTGGAAAGTGTGCGGGACCCAACTGGAAGTGCGCCATGCACCGTGGAAAGTGTGCGGGACCCAGCTGTGGAAGTGCGCCACGCGTCGTGGAAAGTGTGCGGGACCCAGCTGTGGAGGTGCGCCACGCGCCGTGGAAAGTGTGCGGGTCCCGACTGCAACTGCGCCACGCGCCGTGGAAAGTGTGCGGGACCCAACTGGAAGGGAGCCACGCGCCGTGGAAAGTGTGCGTGACCCAACTGGAAGTGCGCCACGTGCCGTGGAAAGTGTGCGGGACCCGACTGGAAGTGCGCCACGTGCCGTGGAAAGTGTGCGTGACCCAACTGGAAGTGCGCCACGTGCCGTGGAAAGTGTGCGGGACCCAACTGGAAGTGCGCCACGCACCGTGGAAAGTGTGCGGGACCCAGCTGTGGAAGTGCGCCACGCGCCGTGGAGAAGTGTGCGGGACCCAGCTGTGGAAGTGCGCCACGCGCCGTGGAAAGTGTGCGGGACCCGACTGCAACTGCGCCACGCGCCGTGGAAAGTGTGCGGGACCCAACTGGAAGGGCGCCACGCGCCGTGGAAAGTGTGCGGGACCCGACTGCAACTGCGCCACGCGCCGTGGAAAGTGTGCAGGACCGGACTGGAAGTCCGCCACGTGCCGTGGAAAGTGTGCGTGACCCAACTGGAAGTGCGCCACGTGCCGTGGAAAGTGTGCGGGACTCAGTGAATTCACAAAGACTCTTGAGAGTTATCTGTTGTCCCAGGAGTAATGTTTGTAAGATCTCTTTTCTTCTAGTACCGGTGTATGCCTAATAGTCAGTTGGTCCATTTGTCTATTGTTATGCGCCACGCGCCGTGGAAAGTGTGCGGGACCCGACTGCAACTGCGCCACGCGCCGTGGAAAGTGTGCGGGACCCAACTGGAAGGGCGCCACGCGCCGTGGAAAGTGTGCAGGACCAGACTGGAAGTGCGCCACGTGCCGTGGAAAGTGTGCGGGACCCAACTGGAAGTGCGCCACGCGCCGTGGAAAGTGTGCGGGACTCAGTGAATTCAAAAGACACTTGAGAGTTATCTGTTGTCCCAGGAGTAATGTTTGTAAGATCTCTTTTCTTCGTGGTGCCGGTGTATGCCTAATAGTCAGTTGGTCCATTTGTCTATTGTTATGCGCCACGCGCCGTGGAAAGTGTGCGGGACCCGACTGCAACTGCGCCACGCGCCGTGGAAAGTGTGCGGGACCCAACTGGAAGGGCGCCACGCGCCGTGGAAAGTGTGCGGGACCCGACTGCAACTGCGCCACGCGCCGTGGAAAGTGTGCGGGACCCAACTGGAAGTGCGCCACGCGCCGTGGAAAGTGTGCGGGACCCAACTGGAAGTGCGCCACGTGCCGTGGAAAGTGTGCGGGACCCAACTGGAAGTGCGCCACGCGCCGTGGAAAGTGTGCGGGACCCAACTGGAAGTGTACCACGTGCCGTGGAAAGTGTGTGGGACCCAGCTGTGGAAGTGCGCCACGCGTCGTGGAAAGTGTGCGGGACCCGACTGCAACTGCGCCACGCGCCGTGGAAAGTGTGCGGGACCCAACTGGAAGTGCGCCACGTGCCGTGGAAAGTGTGCGGGACCCGACTGCAACTGCACCACGCGCCGTGGAAAGTGTGCGGGACCCATCTGGAAGGGCGCCACGCGCCGTGGAAAGTGTGCAGGACCAGACTGGAAGTGCGCCACGTGCCGTGGAAAGTGTGCGGGACCCAACTGGAAGTGCGCCACGTGCCGTTGAAAGTGTGCGGGACCCAACTGGAAGTGCGCCACGCGCCGTGGAAAGTGTGCGGGACCCAACTGGAAGTGCGCCACGCACCGTGGAAAGTGTGCGGGACCCAGCTGTGGAAGTGCGCCACGCGTCGTGGAAAGGTGTGCGGGACCCGACTGCAACTGCGCCACGCGCCGTGGAAAGTGTGCGGGACCCGGATGCAACTGCGCCACGCGCCGTGGAAAGTGTGCGGGACCCAACTGGAAGGGAGCCACGCGCCGTGGAAAGTGTGCAGGACCGGACTGGAAGTGCGCCACGTGCCGTGGAAAGTGTGCGGGACCCAACTGGAAGTGCGCCACGTGCCGTGGAAAGTGTGCGGGACTCAGTGAATTCAAAAAGACACTTGAGAGTTATCTGTTGTCCCAGGAGTAATGTTTGTAAGATCTCTTTTCTTCTAGTGCCGGTGTATGCCTAATAGTCAGTTGGTCCATTTGTCTATTGTTATGCGCCACGCGCCGTGGAAAGTGTGCGGGACCCGACTGCAACTGCGCCACGCGCCGTGGAAAGTGTGCGGGACCCAACTGGAAGGGCGCCACGCGCCGTGGAAAGTGTGCAGGACCAGACTGGAAGTGCGCCACGTGCCGTGGAAAGTGTGCGGGACCCAACTGGAAGTGCGCCACGTGCCGTGGAAAGTGTGCGGGACCCAACTGGAAGTGCGCCACGTGCCGTTGAAAGTGTGCGGGACCCAACTGGAAGTGCGCCACGTGCCGTGGAAAGTGTGCGGGACCCAGCTGGAAGTGCGCCATGCACCGTGGAAAGTGTGCGGGACCCAGCTGTGGAAGGCGCCACGCGTCGTGGAAAGTGTGCGGGACCCAACTGTGGAAGTACGCGACGCGCCGTGGAAAGTGTGCGGGACCCGACTGGAAGTGCGCCACGCCCCGTGTAAAGTGTGTGGGACCCAACTGGAAGTACGCCTCGCGCTGTGGAAAGTGTGCAGGACCGGACTGGAAGTGCGCCACGTACCGTGTAAAGTGTGCGTGACCCAACTGGAAGTGCGCCACGTGCCGTGGAAAGTGTGCGGGACTCAGTGAAGTTCAAAGACTCTTGAGAGTTATCTGTTGTCCCAGGAGTAATGTTTGTAAGATCTCTTTCTTCTAGTACCGGTGTATGCCCAATGGAAGTGCGCCACGCGCCGTGGGTGCGGGACCCAACTGGAAGTCGCCACGTGCCGTGGAAAGTGTGCGCGACCCAACTGGAAGTGCGCCACGCGCCGTGGAAGGTGTGCGGGACCCAACTGGCAGTACGCAACGCGCCCTGGAAAGTGTGCGGGACCCGACTGGAAGTGCGCCACGCCCCGTGTAAAGTGTGTGGGACCCAACTGGAAGTACGCCACGTGCCGTGGAGAGAGTGTGCGGGACCCAACTGGAAGTGCGCCACGCGCCGTGGAAAGTGTGCTGCTGGAAGTGCGCCACGCGTGGAAAGTGTGCGGGACCCAGCTGTGGAAGTGCGCCACGCGCCGTGGAAAGTGTGCGGGACCCATCTGCAAGTGCGCGCCACGCGCCGTGGAAAGTGTGCGGGACCCGACTGCAACTGCGCCACGCGCCGTGGAAAGTTTGCGGGACCCAACTGGAAGGGCGCCACGCGCCGTGGAAAGTGTGCAGGACCAGACTGGAAGTGCGCCACGTGCCGTGGAAAGTGTGCGGGACCCAACTGGAAGTGCGCCACGTGCCGTGGAAAGTGTGCGGGACTCAGTGAATTCAAAAGACACTTGAGAGTTATCTGTTGTCCCAGGAGTAATGTTTGTAAGATCTCTTTTCTTCGTGGTGCCGGTGTATGCCTAATAGTCAGTTGGTCCATTTGTCTATTGTTATGCGCCACGCGCCGTGGAAAGTGTGCGGGACCCGACTGCAACTGCGCCACGCGCCGTGGAAAGTGTGCGGGACCCAACTGGAAGGGCGCCACGCGCCGTGGAAAGTGTGCGGGACCCAACTGGAAGGGCGCCACGCGCCGTGGAAAGTGTGCGGGACCCAACTGGAAGTGCGCCACGTCCCGTTGAAAGTGTGCGGGACCCAACTGGAAGTGCGCCACGTGCCGTTGAAAGTGTGCGGGACCCAACTGGAAGTGCGCCACGCGCCGTGGAAAGTGTGCGGGACCCAACTGGAAGGGCGCCACGCGCCGTGGAAGGTGGGCAGGACCCAGCTGTGGAAGTGCGCCACGCGTCGTGGAAAGTGTGCGGGACCCAACTGGAAGTGCGCGACACGCCGTGGAAAGTGTGTGTGACCCAACTGGAAGAGCGCTACGCGCAGTGGAAAGTCTGCGGTACCCATCTGGAAGTGCACCACGCGCCGTGGAAAGTGTACGGGACACAACTGCAAGTGCGCGACACGCCGTGGAAAGTTTACGGAACACGACTGGAAGTGCGCCACGCGCCGTGGAAAGTGTGCGGGACCCAACTACAAGTGCGCCACGCGCCGTGGAAAGTGTGCGGGACCCAACTGGAAGTGCTCCACGCGCCGTGGAAAGTGTGCAGAACCCGACTGGAAGTGCGCCACTCGCCATGGAAAGTGTGCAGGACCCGACTGGAAGTGCGCCACGCGCCGTGGAAAGTTAACGGGACCCAACTGGAAGTGCGCCACGCGCCGTGGAAAGTGTGCGGGACCCAACTGGAAGTGCGCCACGCCCCGTGGAAAGTGTGCGGGACCCAACTGGAAGTGCGCCACGTCACCCGTGGAAAGTGTGCGGGACCCAGCTGTGGAAGTGCGCCACGCGTCGTGGAAAGTGTGCGGGACCCGACTGGAAGTGCGCCACGCGCCGTGGAAAGTGTGCGGGACCCGACTGCAACTGCGCCACGCGCCGTGGAAAGTGTGCGGGACCCAACTGGAAGTGCGCCACGCGCCGTGGAAAGTGTGCAGGACCCAACTGGAAGTGCGCCACGTGCCGTGGAAAGTGTGCGTGACCCAACTGGAAGTGCGCCACGTGCCGTGGAAAGTGTGCGGGACTCAGTGAATTCAAAAAGACACTTGAGAGTTATCTGTTGTCCCAGGAGTAATGTTTGTAAGATCTCTTTTCTTCTAGTGCCGGTGTATGCCTAATAGTCAGTTGGTCCATTCGTCTATTGTTATGCGCCACGCGCCGTGGAAAGTGTGCGGGACCCGACTGCAACTGCGCCACGCGCCGTGGAAAGTGTGCGGGACCCAACTGGAAGGGCGCCACGCGCCGTGGAAAGTGTGCAGGACCAGACTGGAAGTGCGCCACGTGCCGTGGAAAGTGTGCGGGACCCAACTGGAAGTGCGCCACGTGCCGTGGAAAGTGTGCGGGACTCAGTGAATTCAAAAAGACACTTGAGAGTTATCTGTTGTCCCAGGAGTAATGTTTGTAAGATCTCTTTTCTTCGTGGTGCCGGTGTATGCCTAATAGTCAGTTGGTCCATTTGTCTATTGTTATGCGCCACGCGCCGTGGAAAGTGTGCGGGACCCAACTGGAAGTGCGCCACGCGCCGTGGAAAGTGTGCGGGAGCCAACTGGAAGTGGACCACGTGCCGTGGAAAGTGTGCGGGACCGACTGCAAGTGCGCCACGCGCCGTGGAAAGTGTGCGGGACCCAACTGGAAGTGCGCCACGCGCCGTGGAAAGTGTGCGGGACCCAACTGGAAGTGCGCCACGTGCCGTGGAAAGTGTGCGGGACCCAACTGGAAGTGCGCCACGCGTCGTGGAAAGTTTGCGGGACCCGACTGGAAGTGCGCCACGCACCGTGGAAAGTGTGCGGAACCCAGCCGGAAGTGCACCACGCGTCGTGGAAAGTGTGCGGGACCCGACTGGAAGTGAGCCACGCGCGGTGGAAAGTGTGCGGGACCCAGCTGGAAGTGCGCCACGCGTCGTGGAAAGTTTGCGGGACCCAGCTGGAAGTGCTCCACGCGCCGTGGAAAGTGTGCGGGACCCGGCTGGAAGGCGCCACGCGCCGTGGAAAGTATGCAGGACCAGACTGGAAGTGCGCCACGTGCCGTGGAAAGTGTGCGGGACCCAACTGGAAGTGCGCCACGTGCCGTTGAAAGTGTGCGGGACCCAACTGGAAGTGCGCCACGAGCCGTGGAAAGTCTGCGGGATCCGACTGGAAGTGCGCCACGCACCGTGGAAAGTGTGCGGGACCCAGCTGTGGAAGTGCGCCACGCGTCGTGGAAAGGTGTGCGGGACCCGACTGCAACTGCGCCACGCGCCGTGGAAAGTGTGTGGGACCCGACTGGAAAGGCGCCACTCGCCGTGGAAAGTGTGCGGGACCCAACTGGAAGTGAGCCACGCGCCGTGGAAAGTGTGCGGGACCTGATTGGAAGTGCGCCACGCGCCGTGGAAAGTGTGAGGGACCCAACTGGAAGTGCGCCAAGTGCCGTGGAAAATGTGCGGGACTCAGTGAATTCAAAAAGACACTTGAGAGTTATCTGTTGTCCCAGGAGTAATGTTTGTAAGATCTCTTTTCTTCTAGTGCCGGTGTATGCCTAATAGTCAGTTGGTCCATTTGTCTATTGTTATGCGCCACGCGCCGTGGAAAGTGTGCGGGACCCGACTGCAACTGCGCCACGCGCCGTGGAAAGTGTGCGGGACCCAACTGGAAGGGCGCCACGCGCCGTGGAAAGTGTGCAGGACCAGACTGGAAGTGCGCCACGTGCCGTGGAAAGTGTGCGGGACCCAACTGGAAGTGCGCCACGTGCCGTGGAAAGTGTGCGGGACCCAACTGGAAGTGCGCCACGTGCCGTTGAAAGTGTGCGGGACCCAACTGGAAGTGCGCCACGTGCCGTGGAAAGTGTGCGGGACCCAACTGGAAGTGCGCCACGCACCGTGGAAAGTGTGCGGGACCCAGCTGTGGAAGTGCGCCACGCGTCGTGGAAAAGTGTGCGGGACCCGACTGGAAGTGCGCCACGCGCCGTGGAAAGTGTGCGGGACCCAACTGGAAGTGCGCCACGTGCCGTGGAAAGTGTGCGGGACCCAACATGAAGTGCGCCACGCGCCGTGGAAAGTGTGCGGGACCCAACTGGAAGTGCGCCACGTGCCGTGGAAAGTGTGCGTGACCCGACTGGAAGTGCGCCACGTGCCGTGGAAAGTGCGCGGGACTCAGTGAATTCAAAAAGACACTTGAGAGTTATCTGTTGTCCCAGGAGTAATGTTTGTAAGATCTCTTTTCTTCATGGTGCCGGTGTATGCCTAATAGTCAGTTGGTCCATTTGTCTATTGTTATGCGCCACGCGCCGTGGAAAGTGTGCGGGACCCGACTGCAACTGCGCCACGCGCCGTGGAAAGTGTGCGGGGCCCAACTGGAAGTGCGCCACGTGCCGTGGAAAGTGTGCGGGGTCCAACTGGAGGTGCGCCACGCACCGCTGGAAGTGTGCGGGACCCAACTGAAAGTGCGCCATGCGCCGTGGAAAGCGTGCGGGACTCAGTGAATTCAAAGACACTGAGAGTTATCTGTAGGTCCCAGTGAGTAATGTTTGTAGATCTCTTTCTTCAGTGCCAGTATGCCTATCAAATCAGTTGGTCCATTTTGTCTGCTGTTGTGCGCCACGCGCCGTGAAGGTAATTGCGGGACCCAACTGGAAGTCGCTGCGTGGAAGTGTCGGACCCACGTGCCGTGCGTAAGAAAGTGTGCGGGACTCAGCTGTGGAAGTGCGCCACGCGTCGTGGAAAAGTGTGCGGGACCCGACTGGAAGTGCGCCACGCGCCGTGGAAAGTGTGCGGGACCCAACTGGAAGTGCGCCACGTGCCGTGGAAAGTGTGCGGGACCCGACTGCAACTGCACCACGCGCCGTGGAAAGTGTGCGGGACCCATCTGGAAGTGCGCCACGTGCCGTGGAAAGTGTGCGGGAGCCAACTGGAAGTGCGCCACGGGCCGTTGAAAGTGTGCGGGACCCAACTGGAAGTGCGCCACGTGCCGTTGAAAGTGTGCGGGACCCAACTGGAAGTGCGCCACGCGCCGTGGAAAGTGTGCGGGACCCAACTGGAAGTGCGCCACGCACCGTGGAAAGTGTGCGGGACCCAGCTGTGGAAGTGCGCCACGCGTCGTGGAAAGGTGTGCGGGACCCGACTGCAATTGCGCCACGCGCCGTGGAAAGTGTGCGGGACCCGGATGCAACTGCGCCACGCGCCGTGGAAAGTGTGCGGGACCCAACTGGAAGGGCGCCACGCGCCGTGGAAAGTGTGCGGGACCGGAATGGAAGTGCGCAACGTGACGTGGAAAGTGTGCGGGACCCAACTGGAAGTGCGCCACGTGCCGTGGAAAGTGTGCGGGACTCAGTGAATTCAAAAGACGCTTGAGAGATAACTGTTATCCCAGGAGTAACGTTTGTAAGTTCTCTTTTCTTCTAGTGCCGGTGTATGCCTAATAGTCAGTTGGTCCATTTGTCTATTGTTATGCGCCACGCGCCGTGGAAAGTGTGCGGGACCCGACTGCAACTGCGCCACGCGCCGTGGAAAGTGTGCGGGACCCAACTGGAAGGGCGCCACGCGCCGTGGAAAGTGTGCAGGACCAGACTGGAAGTGCGCCACGTGCCGTGGAAAGTGTGCGGGACCCAACTGGAAGTGCGCCACGTGCCGTGGAAAGTGTGCGGGACCCAACTGGAAGTGCGCCACGTGCCGTTGAAAGTGTGCGTGACCCAACTGGAAGTGCGCCACGTGCCGTGGAAAGTGTGCGGGACCCAACTGGAAGTGCGCCATGCACCGTGGAAAGGGTGCGGGACCCAGCTGTGGAAGTGCGCCACGCGCGTCGTGGAAAGTGTGTGGGACCCAGCTGTGGAGGTGCGCCACGCGCCGTGGAAAGTGTGCGGGTCCCGACTGCAACTGCGCCACGCGCCGTGGAAAGTGTGCGGGACCCAACTGGAAGGGAGCCACGCGCCGTGGAAAGTGTGCAGGACCGGACTGGAAGTCCGCCACGTGCCGTGGAAAGTGTGCGTGACCCAACTGGAAGTGCGCCACGTGCCGTGGAAAGTGTGCGGGAGTCAGTGAATTCAAAAAGACTCTTGAGGGGTATCTGTTGTGCCAGGGTAATGTTTGTAAGATCTCTTTTCTTCATAGTACCGGTGTATGCCTAATAGTCAGTTGGTCCATTTGTCTATTGTTATGCGCCACGCGCCGTGGAAGTGCGGGACCCGACTGCAACTGCGCCATGCGCCGTGGAAAGTTTGCGGGACCCAACTGGAAGGGCGCCACGCGCCGTGGAAAGTGTGCAGGACCAGACTGGAAGTGCGCCACGTGCCGTGGAAAGTGTGCGGGACCCAACTGGAAGTGCGCCACGTGCCGTGGAAAGTGTGCGGGACTCAGTGAATTCAAAAAGACACTTGAGAGTTATCTGTTGTCCCAGGAGTAATGTTTGTAAGATCTCTTTTCTTCTAGTACCGGTGTATGCCTAATAGTCAGTTGGTCCATTTGTCTATTGTTATGCGCCACGCGCCGTGGAAAGTGTGCGGGACCCAACTGGAAGTGCGCCACGTGCCGTGGAAAGTGTGCGGGACCCGACTGCAACTGCACCACGCGCCGTGGAAAGTGTGCGGGACCCATCTGGAAGGGCGCCACGCGCCGTGGAAAGTGTGCGGGACCCGTCTGGAAGTGCGCTACGCGCCGTGTAAAGTGTGCGGGTTCCGTCGGGAAGTGCGCCACGTGCCGTGAAAGGTGTGCGGGACCCGTCTGGAAGTGCGCCACGCGCCGTGTTAAGTGTGCGGGACCTAACTGGAAGTGCGCTACGTGCCGTGGAAAATGTACGGGGCCCGACTGGAAGTGCGCGACGCGCCGGGGAAAGTGTGCAGGACCCAACTGGAAGTGCGCCACGTGCCGTGGAAAGTGTGGACCCAACTGGAAGTGCGCCACGCGCCGTGGAAAGTGTGCGGGACCCAACTGGAAGTGCGCCACGCACCGTGGAAAGTGTGCGGGACCCAGCTGTGGAAGTGCGCCACGCGTCGTGGAAAGTGTGCGGGACCCGACTGCAACTGGCGCCACGCGCCGTGGAAAGTGTGCGGGACCCGGATGCAACTGCGCCACGCGCCGTGGAAAGTGTGCGGGACCCAACTGGAAGGCGCCACGTGCCGTGGAAAGTGCAGGACCGGACTGGAAGTGCGCCACGTGCCGTGGAAAGTGTGCGGGACTCAACTGGAAGTGCGCCACGTGCCGTGGAAAGTGTGCGGGACTCAGTGAATTCAAAAAGACACTTGAGAGTTATCTGTTGTCCCAGGAGTAATGTTTGTAAAGATCTCTTTCTTCATGGTGCCGGTGTATGCCTAATAGTCCAGTTGGTCCATTTGTCTATTGTTAGTGCGCCACGCGCCGTGGAAAGTGTGCGGGACCCGACTGGAACTGCGCCACGTGCCGTGGAAAGTGTGCGGGACCCAACTGGAAGTGCGCCACGCACCGTGGAAAGTGTGCGGGACCCAACTGGAAGTGCGCCACGTGCCGTGGAAAGTGTGCGGGACCCAACTGGAAGTGCGCCACGTGCCGTGGAAAGTGTGCGGACCCAACTGGAAGTGCGCCACGCGCCGTGGAAAGTGTGCGGGACCCAGCGCAACTGCGCCACGCGCCGTGGAAAGTGTGCGGGACCCGACTGCAACTGCGCCACGCGCCGTGGAAAGTGTGCGGGACCCAACTGGAAGTGCGCCACGCGCCGTGGAAAGTGCGGGACCCAACTGGAAGTGCGCCACGCGCCGTGGAAAGTGTGCGGGACCCAACTGGAAGAGCGCGACGCGCCGTGGGAAATGTGTGGGACCCAAATAGAAGTGCGCAACGTGCCGTGGAAAGTGTGTGGGACCCAACTGGAAGTGCGCCACGCGCCGTGTAAAGTGTGTGCGGACCCAACTGGAAGTGCGCCACGCGTCGTGGAAAGTGTGCGGGACCCAGCTGTGGAAGTGCGCCACGCGTCGTGGAAAGTGTGCGGGACCCGACTGCAACTGCGCCACGCGCCGTGGAAAGTGTGCGGGACCCAACTGGAAGGGCGCCATTCGCCGTGGAAAGTGTGCAGGACCGGACTGGAAGTGCGCCACGTGCCGTGGAAAGTGTGCGGGACCCAACTGGAAGTGCGCCACGTGCCGTGGAAAGTGTGCGGGACTCAGTGAATTCAAAAGACACTTGAGAGTTATCTGTTGTCCCAGGAGTAATGTTTGTAAGATCTCTTTTCTTCATGGTGCCGGTGTATGCCTAATAGTCAGTTGGTCCATTTGTCTATTGTTATGCGCCACGCGCCGTGGAAAGTGTGCGGGACCCGATTTCTGCAACTGCGCCACGCGTCGTGGAAAGTGTGCGGAACCCAACTTGAAGTGCGCCCCGCGAGGTGGAAAGTTTGCGGGACCCGACTGGAAGTGCGCCACGCGCCGTGGAAAGTGTGCGGAACCCAGCCGGAAGTGCACCACGCGTCGTGGAAAGTGTGCGGGAGCCGACTGGAAGTGAGCCACGTGCCGTGGAAAGTGTGCAGGACCCGACTGGATGTGCACCACGCCCCGTGTAAAGTGTGTGGGACCCAACTAGAAGTGCGGCACGCGCCGTGTAAAGTGTGCGCGACCCAGCTGGAAGTGCGCCACGCGCCGTGGAAAGTGTGCGGGACCCGAATGGAAGTGCGCGACGCGCCGTGGAAAGTGTGTGGTACCCAAATGGAAAGTGCGCCACGTGCCGTGGAACGTGTGCGGGACCCAACTGCAAGTGCGCCACGCGCCGTGTAAAGTGTGCGCGACCCAACTGGAAGTACGCCACGCGCCGTGGAACGTGTGCGGGACCCATCTGAAAGTGCGCGACGCGTAGTGGAAAGTGAGCGGGACCCAGCCGGGAGTGCGCCGAGCGCTGTGGAAAGTGTGCAGGACCCAGCTGGAAGTGCGCCACGCGCCGTGGAAAGTGTGCGGGACCCGACTGGAGTGCGCCACGCGCCGTGGAAAGTGTGCGGGACCCAACTGGAAGTGCGCCACGCGCCGTGGAAAGTGTGCGGGACCCAACTGGAAGTGCGCCACGCGCCGTGGAAAGTGTGCGGGACACAATCTCAAAGTGAGCCACGCGCCGTGGAAAGTGTGTGGGACCCAACTGGAAGTGCGCCACGCGCCGTGGAAAGTGTGCGGGACCCAGCGTGCAAGTGCGCCACGCGTCGTGGAAGGTGTGCGGGACCCAGCTGGAAGTGCGCCACGCGCCGTGGAAAGTGTGCGGGACCCAACTGGAAGGGCGCCACGCGCCGTGGAAAGTGTGCGGGACCCAACTGGAAGTGCGCCACGTGCCGTGGAAAGTGTGCGGGACCCAACTGGAAGTGCGCCACGTGCCGTGGAAAGTGTGCGGGACCCAACTGGAAGTGCGCCATGCGCCGTGGAAAGTGTGCGGGACCCAGCTGTGGAAGTGCGCCACGCGTCGTGGAAAGTGTGCGGGACCCGACTGCAAGCTGCGCCACGCGCCGTGGAAAGTGTGCGGGACCCGACTGCAACTGCGCCACGCGCCGTGGAAAGTGTGCGGGACCCAACTGGAAGGGCGCCACGCGCCATGGAAAGTGTGCAGGACCGGACTGGAAGTGCGCCACGTGCCGTGGAAAGTGCGGGACTCAACTGGAAGTGCGCCACGTGCCGTGGAAAGTGTGCGGGACTCAGTGAATTCAAAAAGACACTTGAGAGTTATCTGTTGTCCCAGGAGTAATGTTTGTAAGATCTCTTTCTTCATGGTGCCGGTGTATGCCTAATAGTCAGTTGGTCCATTTGTCTATTGTTATGCGCCACGCGCCGTGGAAAGTGTGCGAGACCCGACTGCAACTGCGCCACGCGCCGTGGAAAGTGTGCGGGACCCAACTGGAAGGGCGCCACGCGCCGTGGAAAGTGTGCGGGACCCAACTGGAAGTGCGCCACGTGCCGTGGAAAGTGTGCGGGACCCAACTGGAAGTGCGCCACGCGCCGTGGAAAGTGTGCGCGACCCAACTGGATGTGCGCCACGTGCCGTGGAAAGTGTGCGCGACCCAACTGGAAATGCGCCACACGCCGTGGAAAGTGTGCAGGCCCCGACTGTAAGTGCGCGGCGCGCCGTGGAAGGTGTGTGGGACCCAATTGGAAGTGCGCCACGCGCTGTGAAAAGTGTGCGGACCCGACTGCAACTGCGCCACGCGCCGTGGAAAGTGTGCGGGACCCAACTGGAAGTGCGCCACGCGCCGTGGAAGGTGTGCGGGACCGACTGGAAGGGAAATGCCGTGAAAGTGTGCCCGGGACCCAGCTGGAAGTGCGCCACGCGCCGTGGAAAGTGTGCGGGACCCAGCTGGAACTGCGCCACGCACCGTGGAAAGTGTGCGGGACCCAGCCAGTGCGCCACGCGCCGTGGAAGAGTGTGCGGGACCCGACTGCAACTGCGCCACGCGCCGTGGAAAGTGTGCGGGACCCAACTGGAAGGGCGCCACGCGCCGTGGAAAGTGTGCCGGGACCAGACTGGAAGTGCGCCACGTGCCGTGGAAAGTGTGCGGGACCCAACTGGAAGTGCGCCACGTGCCGTTGAAAGTGTGCGGGACCCAACTGGAAGTGCGCCACGTGCCGTGGAAAGTGTGCGGGACCCAACTGGAAGTGCGCCACGCACCGTGGAAAGGGTGCGGGACCGGAAGTGCGCCACGCGTCGTGGAAGGTGTGCGGGACCCGACTGCAAGTGCGCCACGCGCCGTGGAAAGTGTGCGGGACCCGACTGCAAATGCGCCAAGCGCGCCGTGGAAAGTGTGCGGGACCAGACTGCAAGTGCGCCACGCCGTATGAAAGTGTGCAGGACCCAACTGGAAGTGCGCCACGTGCCGTGGAAAGTGTGCGGGACCCAACTGGAAGTGCGCCACGCGCCGTGGAAAGTGTGCGGGACCCAACTGGAAGTGCGCCACGCGCCGTGGAAAGTGTGCAGGACCAGACTGGAAGTGCGCCACGTGCCGTGGAAAGTGTGCGGGACCCAACTGGAAGTGCGCCAAGCGCCGCCGAAAGTGTGCGGGACCCAACTGGAAGTGCGCCACGCGCCGTGGAAAGTTTACAGCGGGACCCAGCTGTGGAAGTGCGCCACGCGTCGTGGAAGAGTGTGCGGGACCCGACTGCAGCTGCGCCACGCGCCGTGGAAAGTGTGCGGGACCCGACTGCAACTGCGCCACGCGCCGTGGAAAGTGTGCGGGACCCAACTGCAAGGGCGCCACGCGCCGTGGAAAGTGTGCAGGACCAGACTGGAAGTGCGCCACGTGCCGTGGAAAGTGTGCGGGACCCAACTGGAAGTGCGCCACGTGCCGTTGAAAGTGTGCGGGACCCAACTGGAAGTGCGCCACGTGCCGTGGAAAGTGCGGGACCCAACTGGAAGTGCGCCACGCGTCGTGGAAAGTTTGCGGGACCCAACTGGAAGTGCGCCACGCGCCGTGGATAGTGTGCGGGACCCGACTGCAAGTGCGCCACGCGCCGTGGAAAGTGTGCGGGACCCAACTGGAAGTGCGCCACGCACCGTGGAAAGTGTGCGGGACCCAGCTGTGGAAGTGCGCCACGCGTCGTGGAAAAGTGTGCGGGACCCGACTGGAAGTGCGCCACGTGCCGTGGAAAGTGCGCGGGACTCAGTGAATTCAAAAAGACACTTGAGAGTTATCTGTTGTCCCAGGAGTAATGTTTGTAAGATCTCTTTTCTTCATGGTGCCGGTGTATGCCTAATAGTCCAGTTGGTCCATTTGTCTATTGTTGTGCGCCACGCGCCGTGCGATGTGGGACCCAACTGGAAGTGCGCCACGCGCCGTGGAAAGTGTGCGGGACCCAACTGGAAGTGCGCCACGTGCCGTGGGAAAGTGTGTGGGACCCAGCCACTGGAAGTGCGCCACGCGTCGTGGAAAGTGTGCGGGACCCGACTGGAAGTGCGCCACGCGTCGTGGAAAAGTGTGCAGGACCCAACTGGAAGTGCGCCACGCGCCGTGGAAAGTGTGCAGGACTCCGAAACTGGAAGTGCGCCACGCGCCGTGGAAAGTGTGTGCGGGACTCAGTGAATTGGAAAAGACACTTGGGCGCCAGGAGTAATGTTTGCGGATCTCTTTCTTCGCATGGTGCCGGTGTATGCCTATTAGTCAGTTGGTCCATTTGTCTATTGTTGTTCGACTGACTTTAGTGCGTTTAGTCTCTTAATTGCGGTTTGAGTATCTATTTCTGTTATTGTACGGTTCCACCGTGTAATATATCGGTAAATCAGACTGGAAGTGCGCCACGTGCCGTGGAAAGTGTGCGGGACCCAACTGGAAGTGCGCCACGCGTCGTGGAAAGTGTGCGGGACCAACTGGAAGTGCGCCACGCGCCGTGGAAAGTGTGCGGGACCCAAGCTGTGAAAGTGCGCCACGCGTCGTGGAAAGTGCGGGACCCGACTGGAAGTGCGCGACGCGCCGTGAGAAAGTGTGCGGGACCCGACTGGAACTGCGCCACGCGCCGTGGAAAGTGTGCGGGACCCGATCGCAAGTGAGCCACGCGCCGTGGAAAGTGTGCGGGACCCAACTGGAAGTGCGCCACGCGCCGTGGAAAGTGTGCGGGACCCTACTGGAAGTGCGCCACGCGCCGTGGAAAGTGTGCAGGAACCAGATCTGGAAATGCGCCACGCGCCGTGGAAAGTGTGCGGGACCCAACTGGAAGTGCGCCACGCGCCGTGGAAAGTGTGCGGGACCCAACTGGAAGTGCGCCACGCGCCGTGGAAAGTGTGCCGGACCCAACTGTGGAAGTGCGCCACGCGCCGTGGAAGTGTGCGGGACCCAACTGGAAGTGCGCCACGCGCCGTGGAAAGTGTGCGGGACCCAACTGGAGAGTGCGCCTGGCACGTGCCGTGGGAAAGTGTGCGGGACCCAACTGTGGAAGTGCGCCACGCGCCGTGGAAAGTGTGCGGGACCCAACTGGAAGTGCGCCTGGCACCGTGGAAAGTGTGCCGGGACCTCAACTGGAAGTGCGCCACGCGCCGTGGAAAGTGTGCGGGACCCAGTGAATTCAAAAAGACACTTGGGAGTTATCTGTTGTCCCAGGAGTAATGTTTAAAAGACTCTTTCTTCATGGTGCTGCGGCGCCTAATAGTCAGTTGGTCCATTTGTCTATTGCTGTTCGACTGACTTTAGTGCGTTTATCTCTTAATTCGCGCTTGAGTATCTATTTCGTTATTAAAACTTGACACGGTTCCACCGTGTAATAAATCAAAATAAAAACTGGAAGGGCGCCACGCGCCGTGGAAAGTATGCAGGACCAGACTGGAAGTGCGCCACGTGCCGTGGAAAGTGTGCGGGACCCAACTGGAAGTGCGCCACGTGCCGTTGAAAGTGTGCGGGACCCAACTGGAAGTGCGCCACGAGCCGTGGAAAGTCTGCGGGATCCGACTGGAAGTGCGCGACGCGTCGTGAAAAGTGTGCGGGAACCGACCGGAAATGCGCCAAGCGCCGTGGAAGGTGGGCAGGACCAGATCGTGCTGGAGCCACACGCCGCTGGCGCGTGGACCGAACCTGGAGGTGCGCGACGCGTCGTGCAAGCGTGCTAGACCCTATCAGTGCGCCACGTGCCGTGGAAAGTGTGCGGGACCCAACTGGAAGTGCGCCACGTGCCGTGGAAGAGGGTGTGCCGGGACCCGACTGCAGCTGCACGCGCCGTGGAAAGTGTGCAGGACCCATCTGGAAGTGCGCCACGCGCCGTGGGAAAGTGTGCGGTGACCCGACTGGAAGTGCGCCACGCTTGCCGTTAGGAAAGTGTCAGCAGGACCCGACTGCGCTGCGCCACGCGCCGTGGAGAAAGTGTGCCGGGACCCAACTGGAAAGTGCGCCACGCGCGCGCCGTAAATGAAAGTGTGCAGGACCCAGACTGGGAAGTGCGCCATGTGCCGTGGAAAGTGTGCGGGACCCAGACTGGAAGTGCGCCACGCGCCGTGGAAGAGTGTGCGGGACCCAACTGGAAGTGCGCCTGGTGCCGTGGAAAGTGTGACCCAGCTGTGTGAAGTGCGCCACGCGGTCGTGGAAAGTGTGCGGTGACCCGACTGCAACTGCGCCACGCGCCGTGGAAATGTGCGTGACCCGACTGCAGAATTTGCGCCACGTGCCGTGGAAAGTGTGCGGGACGGCTGCAATTGCCACGCGCCGTGAGCGTGCGGATCAACTGGAAGTGCGCTGCGGCGCGTGCGACTCAGAATTCAAAAAGACACTGTGCGAGAGTTATCTGTTGTCCCAGGCTACGCAATGTTTGTAAGATCTCTTTTCTTCATGGTGCCTGGTGTATATGCCTAATAGTGCCGTTGGTCCATTTTGCGGGACCCTATTGTTGAAGTGCGCCACGTGCCGTTGAAGTGTGCGGGACCCGACTGGAAGTGCGCCACGCGCCGTGGAAGGTGGTTGCGGGACCCATTTCTGGTTAATTGGTGCTGACACGGTTCCACCGTGGAGAAAGTGTGCAACCCAGGACTGCTGGAAGTGCGCCACGTGCCGTGGAAAGTGTTGCGGGACCCAACTGGGAAGCTGCGCCTGGCACCGTGGAAAGATGTGCGGGACCCGGATGCAACTGCCACGCGCCGTGAAGATATTGCAGGACCCAGCTGTCGAAGTGCGCCACGCGTCGTGGAAAGTGTAGGCAGGTGCGGGTGTACGCCTATGGACTATTGCAACTGCGCCACGCGCAGTGGGAAAGTGTGCCGGGACCTCGACTGCAACTTGCGCCACGCGCCGTGGAAAGTGTGCAGGACCCGACTGCAACTGCACCACGCGCCGTGGAAAGTGTGCAGGGACCCAGACTGGAAGTGCGCCACGCGCCGTGGAAAGTGCGGGACCCAGCTGGGAAGTGCGCCACGCGCCGTGGAAGGTGGGGCAGGACCCAGATTGAAGTGCGCCACGTGCCGTGGAAGAAGTGTGCGGGACCCAACTGGAAGTGCGCCACGCGCCGTGGAAAGTCGTGCGGGACCCAACTGGAAGTGCGCCTGGCACCGTGGAAAGTGTGCGGGACCCAGCTGTGGAAGGTGCGCCACGCGTCGTGGAAAAGTGTGCAGGACCCGACTGCAGCTGCGCCAGCACGCGCCGTGGAAAGTGTGCGGGACCCGACTGCAGGATTGCTGCCACGCGCCGTTGGGAAAGTGTGCCCAGGACCCTAATGCAAGGGCGCCATTCGCCGTGGAAAGTGTGCAGGACCGGATCTGGAAGTGCGCCATGTGCCGTGGAAAGTGTGCCCAGTGACTCAGACTGGAAGTGCGCCACGTGCCGTAAGAAAGTGTGCAGGACTCAGTGAATTCAAAAAGACACTTGGGAGTTATCTGTTGTCCCAGGAGTAACTGTTTGCAAGATCTCTTTCTTCGCGGTGCCGGTGTATGCCTAATAGTCAGCTGGTCCATTTGTTCATCGTTGTCCGGACTGACTCAGTGCGTTTAGTCTCTTAATTGCGGTTTGATATCTATTTCGTTATTGTTCTGACACGGGCGGGACCTTAACTGGAAGTGCGCCACGCACCGTGCCGTTGAAAGTGTGCGGGACCCAACTGAAGTGCGCCTGGCACCGTGGAATGTGTGCGACCCAATCTGAAGTGCGCCACGAGCCGTGGAAAGTCTGCGGGATCCGACTGGAGGTGCGCGACGCGTCATTGAAAAGTGTGCGGGAACCGACCGAAATGCGCCAAGCGCGCCGTGGAAGGTGGGCAGGACCACGACTGGAAGTGCGCCACGTGCCGTGGGAAAGTGTGCGAGACCCAGCTGGAAGTGCGCCACGTGCCGTGGAAGGTGTGCGGGACCCGACTGCAACTGCACCACGCGCCGTGGAAAGTGTGCGAGACCCATCTGGAAGGAGCGCCACGCGCCGTGGAAGAGTGTGCGGGACCAGACTGGAGGGTGCGCCACGCGTGCCGTGGAAAGTGTGCGGGACTCAGACTGAGATTCAAAAAGACACTTGAGAGTTATCTGTTGTCCCAGGAGTAATGTTTGTAAGATCTCTTTTCTTCTAGTGCCGGTGTATGCCGTGCGGAAATAGTCAGTTGGTCCATTCGTCTATTGTTAGTGCGCCACGCACCGTGAAAGTGCGGACCCAGCTGTAGCGCAACTTTCGCCACGCCGTGCAGAAGGTGTGCGGGACCCGACTGCAACTGCGCCACGCGCCGTGGAAAGTGTGCGGGACCCGATTTGGAGAGTGCGCCACGTGCCAGAGTGGAAAGTGTGCCCCGAGACCCAACTGGAAGTGCGCCACGCACCGTGGAAAGTGTGCGGGACCCAGCTGTGGAGTGCGCCTGCGTCATTGGAAAAGTGTGCGGAGCCCGACTGGAAGTGCGCCACGTGCCGTGGAAAGTGCGCGGGACTCGAGTGAATTCAAAAACACTTTGGGAGTTGTCTGTTGTCCCAGGAGTATGTTTTTTACGCCGAGTCCTCTTTTTCTTCATGGTGCCGGTGTATGCCCCTAGTCAGTTGGTCCATTTGTCTATTGGTGTTCGACTGACTTTAGTACGTTTGGTCTCTTAATTGCGGTTTGAGTGTCTATTTCTGTTATTGTCTCGACACGGTTCCACTGTGTAATAAATCAAATAAAAAAACTGGAAGTGCACCACGTGTCGTGGAAAGTGTGCGGGACCCAGCTGGAAGTGCATAGCCACGCGCCAGAAGTGGGTGATGTGCGGGATCGCAGCTGTCGAAGGGTGCCACGCGTCCCGTTGAAAGTGTGCGGGACTCAACTGGAAGTGCGCCACGAGCCGTGGAAAGTCTGCGGGATCCGACTGTAAGTGCGCGACGCGTCGTGAAAAGTGTGCGTGAACCGACCGGAAATGCGCCAAGCGCCGTGGAAGGTGGGCAGGACCAGACTGGAAGTGCGCCACGTGCCGTGGAAAGTGTGCGGGACCCAACTGGAAGTGCGCGACGCGTCGTGGAAAGTGTGCTAGACCCTACTGGAAGTGCGCCACGCTCCGTGGAAAGTGTGTGCGGGAACCGACCGGAAATGCGCTACGCGCCGTGGAAAAGTGCGGGACCCAACTGGAAGTGTGCCACGTGCCGTTGAAAGTGTGCGGGACCCAACTGGAAGTGCACCACGCGCCGTGGAAAGTGTGCGGGTTAACTGGAGGTGCGCCACGCGCCGTGGAAAGTGTGCGGGACTAACTGGAAGGGCGCCACGGGCCGTGGAAAGTGTGCGGGACACCAACTGGAAGTGCGCCACGTCCGTGTGCCGGATGAAAGTGTGCGGGACTCAACTGGAAATTGCGCCACGTGCCGTTGAAAGTGTGCGGGACCCAACTGGAAGTGCAAAAGCCACACTGCGTGGAGTTAAGTGTTGTCCCGGGACCTACCACTGGAAGGGCGCCACGCGCCGTGGAAGGTGTGCAGGACCCAGACTGTGAAGTGCGCCACGTACGTGGAAAGTTGTGCGGGACCCAACGAAGTGCGTTTAGTCTCTAATTGCGCGTTTGAGTATTCATTTGGTTAAGTGCTGCCACGGTTCCACCGTGTGATAAGTGTGCGGGACCCAACTGGAAGTGCGCCACGAGCCGTGGAAAGTCTGCGGGATCCGACTGGAAGTGCGCGACGCGTCGTGAAAAGTGTGCGGGAACCGACCGGAAATGCGCCAAGCGCCGTGGAAGGTGGGCAGGACCAGACTGGAAGTGCGCCACGTGCCGTGGAAAGTGTGCGGGACCCAACTGGAAGTGCGCCACGTGCCGTGGAAAGTGTGCGGAACCGAACTGGAAGTGCGCCCACGATGCCGTGAAGAGATGTGCCGGGACTCGGTGAATTAAAGACACTTGGGAGTTATCTGTGTCCCAGGGTAATGTTTGTAAGATCTCTTTTCTTCTAATTACCGGTGTATGCTAATAGTCAGTTGGTCCATTTCGTCTATTGTTATGCGCCACACGCGCCGTGGGAAAGTGTGCAGGACCCGACTGTGCAACTTTGCGCCACGCGCCGTGGAAGGTGATGCGGGACCCAACTGGAAGGTGCGCCACGCGCCGTGGAAAGTGTGCAGGACCCGGGCTGGAAGTGCGCCACGTGGAAGTGGAAAGTGTGCGGGACCGGCTGGAAGTGCGCCACGTGCCGTTGAAGAAAGTGATGCGGTTTAACCGATCGGAAGTGCGCCACGTGCCGTGGAAAGTGTGCGGGACCTTAGCTGGAAGTGCGCCACGCACCGTGGAAGATGTGCGGGGACCCAGCTGTTAGTGCGCCACGCGTCGTGGAAAAAGTGTGCGGGACCCGACTGGAGGTGCGCCACGCGTGCCGTGGAAAGTGCGCGGGACTCAGGTAATTCAAAAAAGACGCGGGGAGTTCCTCCTGTTGTCCCAGGAGTAATGTTTGTAAGATCTCTTTTTCTTCGTGGTGCCGTTGTATGCCTAATAGTCAGTTGGTCCATTTGTCTATTGATATGCGCCACGCACCGTGAAAGTGTGACGGACCCGGCTGCAACTGCGCCACGCGCCGTGGAAAGTGTGCGGACCCATTTGGAAGAACGCCACGGTTCGCGCCGTGGAAATTGTGCGGGACCCGACTACTAACTGCGCCACGCGCGCCGTGGGGCGGGACAACTGGAAGTGCGCCACGCGCCGTGGAAAGTGCGGGACCCAACTGGAGAGGTGCGCCGCGTGCCGTGGAAAGTGTGCGGGACCCAACTGGAAGTGCGCCACGCGCCGTGGAAGGTGTGCGGGACCCAGCTGGAAGTGTACCACGTGCCGTGGAAAGTGTGTGGGACCCAGCTGTGGAAGTGCGCCGTACGCGTCGTGGAAAGTGTGCGGGACCTGACTGCAACTGCGCCACGCGCCGTGGAAAGTGTGCGGACCCGACTGGCAGCTTTGCGCCACGCGCCGTGGAAAGTGATGCGGGACCCGACTGCAGCTGCACCACGCGCCGTGGAAGAGGTGTGCGGGACCCAACTGGAAGTGCGCCACGCGCCGTGCGCCACGCGCCCAAGTGAAGATATTGCGGGACCCTCAACTGGAAGGGCGCCACACGCGCGCCGTGGAAGACGGGCAGGACCAGAACTGGAAGTGCGCCACGTGCTTGTGGAAAGTCGCGGGACCCAACTGGAAGTGCGCCGCACGCGCCGTGGAAAGCGTGCGGGACCCAACTGGAAGTGCGCCTGGCACCGTGGAAAGTGTGCGGGACGCAGCTGTGGAAGTGCGCCACGCGTCGTGGAAAGTGTGCGGGACCCGACTGCAGCTGCGCGCCACGCGCCGTGGAAAGCGTAATTAGGACCCAAACTGCAACTGCACCGCCACGCGCCGTGGAAGGCGTGCACGGGACCCAACTGGAAGGCGCCATTCGCCGTGGAAAGTGTGCAGGACCGGACTGGAAGTGCGCCATGTGCCGTGGAAAGTGTGCGGACCTCAGCTGGAAGTGCGCCACGTGCCGTGGAAAGTGTGCAGGACTTCAGTGAATTCAAAAAGACGCTTGGGAGTTTATCTGTTGTCCCACTGGGAGTAATGTTTGTAAAGATCTCTTTTCTTCATGGTGCCGGTGTGTGCCTAATGGTCAGTTGGTCCATTTTGTCTGTGTTGTTCGACTGACTTTAGTGCGTTTAGTCTCTTAATTGCGCGTTTGAGTATCTATTTCTGTTATTGTCTCTGACACGGTTCCACCGTGTAATAAATCAAAATAAAAAAACTGGAAGTGCGCCACGTGCCGTGGAGAGGTGTGCGGGACCCAACTGGAAGTGCGCCTGGCACCGTGGGAAAGTGTGCGGGACCCAACTGGAAGTGCGCTCTGGCACCGTGGAAAGTGTGTGCGGGACTCAGCTAGTAAAGTGCGCCACGAGCCGTGGAAAGTCTGCGGGATCCGACTGGAAGTGCGCGACGCGTCGTGAAAAGTGTGCGAAGGAACCGATCGGTAAATGCGCCAAGCGCCGTGTGAAGTGTGCGGGACTCGATCGTGCTGGAATTGACCACGTGCCGCTTGAAAGTGTGCGAGGACCCAACCTGGAGGTGCGCGACGCGTCGTGGAAAAGTGTGCTAGAACCTACTGGAAAGGCGCCACGCTCCGTGGAAAGTGTGCCGGAGCTCGACCGGAAATGCGCTACGCGCATTGGAAAGAGTGCGGGACCCAGCTGGAAGTGCGCCACGTGCCGTTGAAAGTGTGCGGGACCCACCAAAACTGGAAGTGCACCACGCGCCGTGGAAGGGTGTGCGGGACCCAACTGGAGGGTGCGCCACGCGCCGTGGAAAGATGTGCGGGACCCAACTGGAAGGGCGCCACGCGCCGTGGAAAGGTGGGCAGGACCAGACTGGAGAAGTGCGCCACGATGCCGTGGAAAGTGTGCGGGACCCAGACTTTGGGAAGTGCGCCACGCGCCGTGGAAAGTGTCGCGGGACCCAACTGGAAGTGCGCCTGGCACCGTGGAAAGTGTGCGGGACCCAGCTGGCGGAAGTGCGCCACGCGTCGTGGAAAGTGTGCGGGACCCGACTGCAACTGCGCCGCCGCGCCATTAGCGTGCGGGACCCGACTGCAACTGCGCCGCACTTGCCGTGGAAAGATGCGGGACCCAACTGAAGGGCGCCATTCGCCGCCAGAAGTGTACGGGACCGGACTGGAAGTGCGCCATGTGCCGTGGAAAGTGTGCGGGACTCAACTGGAAGTGCGCCACGTGCCGTGGAAAGTGTGCGGAACTCAGTGAATTCAAAAAAGACACTTGGGGAGTTATCTGTTGTCCCAGGAGTAATGTTTGGTAGATCTCTTTTCTTCATGGTGCCGGTGTATGCCTAATAGTCAGTTGGTCCATTTGTCTATTGTTGTTCGACCTGACTTTAAGTGCGTTTAGTCTCTTAATTACGGTTTGATGACTCTATTTCTGTTATTGTCTCTGACACGGTTCCACCGTGTAATAAATCAAAATAAAAAAACTGGAAGTGCGCCACGATGCCGTGGAAAGTGTGCGGGACCTTAACTGGGAAGTGCGCCTGGCACTGCGTGGAAAGTGTGCGGGACCCAGCTGTCGAAGTGCGCCACGCGTCATTGGAAAGTGTGCGGGACCCGACTGCAGCACTATACACGCGCCGTGGAAAGTGTGCGGATCCATCTCGCAACTGCGCCACGCGCAGTGGGAAAGTGTGCGGACCTCGACTGCAACTGCGCCACGCGCCGTGGAAAGTGTGCGGGACCCGACTGCAACTGCACCACGCGCCGTGGAAAGTGTGCGGGACCCAACTGGAAGTGCGCCACGCGCCGTGGAAGGTGTGCGGGACCCAGCTGGAAGGCGCCACGCGCCGTGGAAAGTGGGCAGGACCAGACTGGCGGAGGCCGCCACGTGCCGTGTTGAAGTGCGCCACGCCGTGGAAAGTGTGCGGGACCCAGCTGGAAGTGCGCCACGCGCCAGTGGAAGGTGTGCGGGACCCAACTGGAAGTGCGCCTGGCACCGTGGAAAGTGTGCGGGACCCAGCTGTGGAAGTGCGCCACGCGTCGTGGAAAGTGTGCGGGACCCGACTGCAACTGCGCCACGCGCCGTGGAAAAGTGTCGCCGGGACCCGACTGCAACTTCTGCGCCACGCGCCGTGGAAAGATGTGCGGGACCCAACTGGAAGGGCATATTCGCCCGTGGAAAGTGTGCAGGATCGGACTGGAAGTGCGCCATGTGCCGTGGAAAGTGTGCGGGACTCAACTGGAAGTGCGCTACGTGCCGTGGAAAGTGTGCAGAACCCAGACTGTGGAAGTGCGCCACGCGCCGTGGAAA